>OZ012738.1:113726339-114033839 GCA_963859935.3 Lathyrus sativus | reverse complement strand
ATTTCAGAGTGAATTTGGCGATATTTGTTATTTAGAATTGTCAATAGAGTTGTTATAAAAATCAATTGAGTTCATAAGAGTTATCTTTATAGGCAAGAGTTGGTAGTAGAGCATTTTGAACACCTTAGAGTTATTTTAGTGTTGTAGAAATTGTTGTAGAGTTGTTTAGAGTTTCTTGAAAACTATGTTGAGTATAATTATATATTGTTATAACCTTTGATGAGTTAAAAGTATAGAATAAATTAATGAAAAATACTATGTTTAGACATTTTGAGCATGTATGGTTGAATTTTGAGTTGCTGAGTAATAATAAAACTTTACTCAGTTATTGATAAATTTTGAATTATTAAATTTAATTATATGACAATATTGTGTTAATTTCTGTGAATTGTGATGATGATATATTGTTGTGTGAGCATGAGTTATGTTGTTGAACTGTGAGTACGTTGATGAGGATAATAGTTCGAGTAGGGGGAGCTATTATTGTTGGGTCAATGCATGTCTTGTTTATTGTTGGGAGGGGACTTTAAACATTATGTTATTGTTGCATTGACGTGTTGTGACATGTATTCATTATGTCATTGTTGTTTATGAAAGAGGTAAGTTGCAATCCGAGCAGGGTAGATTGATAACTTGTCCCAAATTCGAGCAAGGTGGATTCAGGGTTCGAGCAGGGTGAACCCGGTTCAAGAGTGAACTAATTAATGATGAAATGGTACTACATGTATATGAGTCAAGTTGATGTTATGTGTCTCATTTTATAATGTAATGACACATATGTGATTGTTGTGTATGTTGATGAATTTAATGTGAGAATGTTGTTGATTGATTGTGAATATTGTAATACCCTAATCTTTACCCCTAAACAAGATTGCAAGCTTTGATTCTCTTGCCTTCCTCTGCAGGTTTGTTCTTGAGAGATCACTGAACTCCTTTGTTTTCTTGTTTGTTTGATATTTGTTTATGTTGATATTTACTAACCATTGATTGAAATCCAAAGAAATATTTGTTTTTTCTTTACTAACTTCTTTAGGAAGATTTTGGAGCAAAGATATCAAATATCAGTCCCTTAACTCGAATGAATTTCATCTGAACAAAGTCGAAGTTGATCTGCAATCATTTCAAAATCATCTGATCAAGAGTTTCCCAAGATTTGATTAACTTTTATTCAAGAGACTCCAAGGTTCATGTGTTTATCTCCATGCCTTCTTTGATAAGAAAAAGAATTGAGTCAGAGCCAGGACAACACATCAAAAAGGCAATTTTTCACCATTTTTGCCTGTGGTAATCGATTACCCTGTGTGAATTTTGTGAAAATTGGGCAAATTCAAATTTTGCAGTATTATTGGCACCAAACTCAAATATTGCAACATGAGAATATTCTAGATCACTTCATTTTAATTCCCCTACCTCATCATAATTAATTCCCACCATACACCTTCACTAATCACCACTTGATCATTAATTTCCCTCCAAATTCAAACTCCAAGCCTAATTTTGATTTCAAACTAAACTCCAATCCACTAAATTTTCCAAACCTAAATCCTATAAATAGATGCCTCATTTATCTCATTTGATAAACTTTTGATAGCCAAATTCACCTTGTCAAATTCTTTCTTGACTCTAAATTTTTCTCCAATTACCAAATTCACCAAAGCTCTTTCTTCCTTTGAAAGTTAGTAAGTTCATCATTAGAAATTACTAATCTTTGAGCTAAACCTTCATCCACTCACTTTTTTATCATCAATTCTAGTAAATCAAGGTTTTGAAGTGTGGTTTGTGGAGTTGATTTGAAGAATTTCCAGATTTGGAGTGGTAATTTCTTGATCCACCATTGTTGTTCTTGATACATCTTCCACAATGTGATCTATTGTTGATTCTTGTTGCTTGATATTTGGATCTTGCAAATTTTGTTCTATTGGTGTTGATTGTTGTTATTTTACTTGAATTTTCGTGGTCAATTGCATCCTTGATCATGAGGTGTTTGAACAAATGATTGATCAAGTTTCTGCATATTTTCAAACTATTTTGCTGCTGTTTTAGCAGTGGTAATCGATTACCAGCTTAGGGTAATCGATTACCCAGTGTTGATTTTGCCTTTTGGCTCTATTTTGGGACTGTTTTGGTACCTTTTTCTTCTTCTTCTTCTTCTTCCATTTCCTTTTGATTTTTGCCTTAGAATTCACTTTTAAAGGTCATTTTCCTTTTTAAATTCATTGGGCTTAGGGTGTAGGTAAAGTTGGATAAATATTCATTAATTCAAATATATCTTTAAAGTGAATTGTTCAATTCATTTTAGGTGCTTTGAATTAATGATATGTTTAGTGCTTTAATCCACCAAGATGAATGGATGAACTTAAAGATGGAATGACCTTGAACTTGTAATCCAATTTGGCATTCCCTTTCCTCTTCTCTTTTTTCTTTTGATCGATGAAAATCTTCGATACATTTGAACTTATTTCAAATTCTTGATGAAGATGAGATTGTTACCTATTTTCTTTTCGTGCGGTATTGTTTTCGGAGAGTGATCTACATATCACTTCTCTAGTATGCATTAGCACTAACATTGTTATTGACCGGCCTCAGATAGTCGTGGTTTTTACATAAACCCGATTACGATTGCTTAACATAGCGCTAAATTGTCCTATAATTGGAAAATGGTCATTCGTGGCTCAAACTTATGTTTGAAAGTCCAAGTATGGTTGATTATTTGTCTTAGGTCCATCGCCTATGAAACTTTTTATTAGGAGGCTTTTATTTTAGCAATCCTGTAATAAGTTTTCATCAACTTTGTCTTAAGTGCATGAGTTAACCATCGTTGATCATTTATTCTAACAACTAACAACTAACTCACTAACAATTTTATTGTACTAATTTTGTTTATGTTTCCTTCTTACTCCCTATCTTTCTTTTATCTTTATGCTCCATTATTATCATCTCATATCATATTATTGTTTACACTTCCGTTATTTTTCTTTTGTCTGTTGGACACATGTTTATGTTTCCGCTCTTTTCTTTTGTCCACTTGGACCATATCTTGTTTAAAACACTAATAAAGGATTAAACCTCTAAAAACCTTGGTGCTTTTAACTTTGTGGTTATGCTCTTGGACTACTCTTAGACCTTGGACCTCTTGGACTATTCTTGGACCCTTGGACTTAAAATTAGGACTCTTTCCCTATGCTTGAAATATTATGGATCTTTGCCTTTATTTGACTTGCTCACTTGCTTATGCTTCAAGATGGATGGAATTCTTATTCGGCTTGCTATGGAGTGTGCTACAAGTTGGTTAGATCCTTCTTATCTCCAGCTTTTATTTTTCTTTCTAGGGTAGTCACTTCATCTTCTCCCCTTCTTAATTTTTCAAAATCTCCTTTTTTTTAAAAACTTTCTTGCTTTCAAACTTAAAACCGCTTTAATAATAAAAATTTGACTTTTGTCAAGTGATTTTCAAACTTTATTTTCTTTAATAAAATGTCAATCAATGTTAATCATATTTTGGAAATTTTCAAAAAGAATTTAAAAAAAGATCAACCTCATTCAAACTTTTTGTGCCTTTTGTGCACTTTTTATTTTAAAACTTTTCATAAAGTTTAGACCTGAGTCATTTCCATAGTTGACATATAGTTCTCCTATTCCCCATAGTATTAAGATGTTGACATTTTCCACTTAGCTGTTGAGTGATAGACTTGTTAATTTTAATCCAAGGAAAATCCCCCATCTTTAGGTGATGCAAATGTTGTCTTATACTTGTGGGCGACTAGTCGTAGTTTTCTCTTTAAAATGACGACTTGTCTTTACATTTAAAATCAATCAGAACTAACAAATTTTTGTTATTTGTACCACGAACTACGGAGTTTTGATCCTATATTGCACTTTGTGGGTACGTAGGCTTGAGGCGATAAGTCTCTCCAAACACAAAAATCTTAAAAATAATTCTCTCCTCATCTCCCCAATCTCTTTTCAAAGAAGCCATTTTCAAACCAAAAAGCGTAGATATTTCAAAGGGCGCATATAGAGTACTATAGACGTTTTGGGTACTAACACCTTCCCATTGCGTAACCAACCCCCTTACCCAAATCTATGTTTTTGTTCTTGTTTTAGAACTCATAGGTTTTGTTTTCTCTTTTTACTTTCCTTTTTTGGATAAAATAAAAGTGCAGTGGCGACTCTTGCATTTTTAGTTAAGTTAATCAATTGCTTACACTCACGAATTTTCCCGCAACAAATATGTACATGTTGTTATGAATGGGTGTGAGACCACGTTGTTGTTGATTGTGTAATGAATATGTGCTTATTGTATATTTTATACCTTAGCATTATTTACACTGTTTATATTGAATGTTATTTCTCTTCCACTTTGCTTCATGTTGTCCACCATAGACACCTTGCAAATAGCCAAGAGTGAGCATTGTTGCTATGTGTGAAAGGTGGCTTGTTGGAGCTACTCTTCATTTCCTTTATTTAATTGCTTTATTATACATTAGTGGTTTTTAGTGCTTTGATAGTGTAACACCGGGGACGGAAGTTTGTTATGTTTTATGTTGATGTTGATTTTGGTGTTCTACAGTTTAATACTTTAATTATAAAGTTTCTACGAAATGTTTTTCCACTGCGTTGTTTCAAATTATTTGATATGTTTTTGAAGGGTCTTCATTGGTGACATCTTAAGTTGTCAAGTAATGCTTTTTATATAAGTTTCGTGGTTTAGGGTGTTTCATAGTGGCATCAGAGCAAGTCGGCCCGTCCGACCAGATTTTTGTAAGGTTGTTTGTTCCCTAGTACACGTCATGTGTGTGAAACACTATCGGTGCTTGTTTGTTTTTCTTACCACTTGTTTTCAGAAGTGGGATTGAAACAAGTGGGGGATAAGTTTTTGCTTCTATGATATGTTTTAGGTGTGGAGAGTTGGTTCTTCGTGCCGCTATTTACAAGAGTGTAGGTTGTTGGATAAGGCATTGTTATTTCATGAGTTTGTTGAAGATAAAGGTTTGAAGTTTATATCAACTGTTTCAGAAAGTCAATGTTATTTCTAGAGTTTGATGTAAGTTACAAGTTGTTTCTGTCTACCAAGCAATTATATGAGTTCGTGAAAGATGAAGCTGAAGTGTTTATGATATTAGTTTTATGAAGATTAAGAGTAAAGATACGATCCGTGAGTTACTAGTGGTGTGTGATTTTCCTGAAGTGTTTCCAGATGATATCAGTGATTTTCTACCGAAGCATGAGGTTGAGTTTGCCATAAACTTAGTACCTGATACTAGTCATATGTCAATGGTGCCGTATAAAATGTATGCTTTAAAGTTGAGTGAACTAAAGAAGCAATTGGAAAAGCTTCTTGAGAGGCAGTTTATCTGGCCGAGTGCTTTGCCGTGGGGTGCACCAATGTTGCCAGTCAAAAAGAAAGATGGCAGCATGGGACTATATGTTAACTATGGACAACTGGATAAGGTGAGGATTGATGATTTAATGGACTAGCTGGTGGAAGCATAAGTTGGGAGCTGGAGAGCTGGTTGAGAAAGTTGTATCCGACTCTGTTTCCTTCAGGTAGTTTTCAAGGGCAAAAATTCTATAAGTGGGTAGAGTTGTAACACCCCAAATTAGATCAAAGTATTTAATTAAATTATTTATAATATTTATTTAATTATTTGGTATTTGGCGTGTCTTTAAATAAAATTTTATGATTATATGTTGTTGGGATGTAGTGGCAATGGTATGAAGTGGAGAGAATGTAGTAGCTTAGTAGAATAAATTAGAAAATAATTAGAATTTTAATTATTAATGTAAATAAAATAAGAAAGATCGGTGAAATATGAGTTTTAGGTCATTTATGTGAATTAAGGAAAATATATGGTAAGAGGAGAGAAGTTAGTAATGAGTTGGGCAAAAATTGTAATTTTAGGAATATGGAGAACCATATAAATTCTAAAAGTTGGGGGAAAGTTAGATTTTAAAAGAATCTAATAGTACGTAAAAACAAGAGGCAAGAAGAACAATATTTTTGGAAAGGAGAGCTAGGTTTGAGAAGAGAAATTTATAGAAGTTGTTCAATTCATCATTGTTACAGGAACCTAAGGTAAGGGAGGAGAAATGACTTTCAATATGGGTGTTTAGCATGAAAGGATAGAAAAGAGAAACCCTTACTCTCATTAGGGATTGTATAAATTTTGTTTTGTTGTGTTGTTGTTGTATAACTTTTTTTTGGTTCTCTATTGAGTGATATGTGTGCATTTTTATATTTCGATTTGATACATATGTTGATGCCTTTGACAATGCAAGGTTAATGTTGATGCCATATTCTTGAATACTTTGTATAAAGTTAGGAATAATTATTTATTTTTGGATTTTTGTATTGCCTTGTTATTATGTGATGATTCATGTTTGTGCCATTTGGGGCGAATTTTCCTAATAATAATTGAATCATGGTATATACCTATTTAGAGTATGATATGTGTTTTTGGGGCGGTTAGAACTCAAATAGGAAAAATAGGCGTGTTTTAAAATATGTTCAATAGTGAGGAAAACGCATAAAATCGGAGGTATACATGCGGTCAAATTAAAACTTAGAATTAAAAAGAAATTTTGAACAAACTCCCACATTTCATGTGCATTTTTTGTGAGATATTGTTTCAGTCCATTTCATCAAAATCTAATTTGCATATTTAATTTGATTTGGGATTTGATCAAGAGAAGTTATGTTTGGGTTTTGAATTTAGAATGTAACCAAGGTCCCATTTTATTTTTATATGTTAGGTGTTTTCAAAATCTAATAAAGGAATTTTGCATTTAGAAAATAAGGGTGTAATTTTTTTTGTCACAATTTAAACTTAATGTCATCTTATAACTACATGGGCCTAGGGCTTATCATTTATTTTCTTCTTTTACATAATTTTTTTACAATAATAGGAGAGAGAAAGGAAAAATCAAATGAACTTTCAATTTGAGGGTGGTCTGTGTGAGCCTTTTGCATCCATGAGACCAACAACTTTTCACCTTTAGCATCCACATAGAACAGAGGCATCTTTGATTCGCTTGCTGAACTTTTGTCCTATAATGAGTAGAGAGACAATAGGGATTAACACCATATTAGAAAGAAATTACAAAATACAGAGTCAATAAAAAAAAAGTGAAATGCAGGTTTTCATAATATTAACACATCGTTTTTTTTTCCCACAAAAATGGTAAAAAAAATTTCAAGTTCCAAAAGGTTAATCAAATTGAATGATACAAATAACAATTTGGATGAATATAAAAAGGACTCCACAAGAACATCAGGGAGAGAGGAGAAAATTCAGAAATACAAAGAAACTTAATACACCCAAACAAAAAAAAACAGAAAAGCCATCATACTTACACTAACCGAAAAACTCTAGCAACCATCAAGAATTTCGAAAAATTCTAGTAATTAGAACAACATCATATTTACCAAAAAACATACTAGAGCACCAAACCCAAAACCCAATAACCATATACACATATAGGGATAGAGGAGAAAGTAGAGAATCACGATTTCAGAAAAAGAAGGTAGAGAGTACCGGAGCAAAGACGTTGGATTTCTGCATCTTGGGTAGTTTCACCTAATTGATAACTTGTTTGCTTTGGCTTTTCATTTTGATCCTTCTGTTTATTTTGGATTTATGTTTCAATTTTTCTCTCTTATGATGCATCAATATAATCAGCAGATTAATGATAAATGGGTTTTAGGGAGATTGTTAGGGATTGAGCGTCGATTGTTTATGTATGATTATGGCTACCTGTGTGCTGAAATAGTTTGAGTGATTGTGAGGGAGGTCAAAAGAGCCTTTCACGAGAAAGATGAGACCGTACGAGAGAGAGAGAGCGAAACAGGAGAGATAGATTGAGTAGGAGTTTTTAAGAGAAGGGAGATTGCATTGAGAAAACCTTGGATTCTGTGAGTTTGTTTTCATGTTAGAGAACTCGTAGGATTTATTTTGATAAGCAGAACATGGTTTGTAAAGAAGAAGATGAAACCACATTGAAATAAGCTGTCGTGTTATCGCTACTACGAAAATCGAGGCCGACAATGACAGAAGAGTCGCCACCGTGCGTTATTTATCCCAAAAGAGGGAAAGGAAACGCTCAGAGAAAACCTAAAGAGAAGAGGGATAAGATTGGTCATCGCAGCCAAATCTCGGGTTCGGGAGTCGGTTACGCAAGGGGAAGGTATTATCACCCCTCACGTCCGTCATACTCGACGGGATCCACACTTGTTGTCTATCTAAAAGGGTGATTGAAACTATCTAACTACAGACTTGAAGACAAAATAAAAAGAAGTGACTCGGTAAAGCAACGACGCTTTGTGCCTACGTATCTCATCTAAAGTGAGAAGTCAGAGTCAACTTAGTTTGGCTAACTACGGGTGAAAAGGAGGGAAGGTTGCTCGCCAAGACATCGCGTCTTGTGCCTATGTACTTTCATCTGGTATGAAAGATCAGAGCAAACGTAGTTCGGGCTAAAAGGGAACATAGGTTTGTTCAACTGTTTTACCCGAGTAGGGTTAACAATCAGTTCTAGCAGTTTGGTGTATGCAGCTCGACCATTGGAGACTTAGGCGTTACCGTTTGTGATAGAACCAAGAGTTAACAAAACTCTCCTTATGAACATGATTTTCCAAGATTAAAGGCCCTAAAGGGAAAAAAGAAGTTTGAATGATTTGTTCTTGTGTTTTTTAAAGAAGAAGTGTTTTTGAACTATTTGCAATTCATATCGCACTAGAGACTATGACTTAGGAGTGAATGCGTCGCATATCACCCAAAGGGTGCTATACTAAACATCCAAGCCATTGAAGGGAAACCCATCAACAACCCTTTCCCAAGTGCTTAAGGCTCGTAACACACAATAATCATTAACCTTTATTAGGTGTTTTGTGATTGTTTTGAGATGAGAAGAGAAAAGACACACTAAAGGGGGACTAAACCGAACCTAAAGTTGTCATGCAATGGTGATCCTAAGATTGAGGTAAAGGGAAACTTCCTAATGTTATCATGCAAAGGATTGAACACCTAATGTCACTCATACTCCCATCCTAAGGGTCTGTTTGGTTCAAATGAGGGGGAAGGGAGGAGATGGATTTTAATGAAGGGGAGGGGAGGGGAGGGAATTTTTTAATCAAATAAGTGTTTGGTTCAAAAGAGTGGAGGGGAGTGGAGGGGAGGGATTTTAATTAAAAATGTGTTTGGTTCAGAAGGGGAGGGGAGGGGTTTTATTAATAATTTACATTTTTATCCTTATGATTTTATATAAGTCATATGATATTAAAATGTGAAAAATTTGTGCGTATTTTTGTTGGTAATAAAATTTCTAATATTGAGTTATTAAAAAAATATTTATTTGTCACATAAAGTTAAAAAATTGAGTACAATCGATTCGACTTATAACTTTCCAACATAAATTAAACTATATGCCAATAACATCGTTTAAATTATGACGAATCATATAACAAAACAAATATATAAAATAACTTATTACTAAATATTAATGGTTCAAAATATTTAATAAAATGAATAAACAAAAATAAATAAAATGATATGGTTTACAATTTGATATAAAAGAAAATATGATAGAGTACATAACAAAATTAAAAGAAAAAAAACGAATATAACGAAACATAATTTTTTTTATAAAAAAAAGACAATGATTACGATTTATATTAATTATAAAAATTATAAAATAATTTGAAGGTGGAGAACAATTATAATAAATTGATAAAAACAATCGAGAAAAAACAGTAACACAAAAGATAACAAATAGTTTTGAAATAATAAAATTAAACTGAGGATATTTTAGTAAATATAATAATTTTTAAATATCAAAATTCATATTCCCTCCCCTCCCCTCCAAATCCCCCCAATTCGGAGGGAACCAAAAATTGTGTTTTGGAGGGATTTTGCTCCCCTCCCCTCCCCTCCTAAAATTTGAACCAAACATATTTAATTAAAAATTTTCCCTCCCCTCCCCTCCATCTACCCCGAACCAAACACACCCTAAACGGAGGGACTAGGAATCCTAGGGGGATCGTGGCACAAGGCCAAGTAAACACCAAATAAATCCACTCACAAATGAAATGAAAAAGAAAAGGAATTGATAAAATAAAATAAAATGATAAAATGGAAAATAAAATAAAATAAAATAAAAAGGATGGAAAATAAAATAACACATGAAAATAATAAAATAAGATTTTTGGATTTTTGATATTTAAAACTAATTTTAAAGTAAAGTGAAAGTTAAATAAATATATAAAAACAAAAAATAAAAATAAAATAAAACAAACAATATGCTAAAAAAAAGGTAAGAAAGTGCCCCCCAAGGCTTGAACCCAAGACCTTGGGGTTGCAAGCTGAACACAATACCATCCCAGTCACTTGCACACACGTGAAAAGAAATGGAAAAGGAAAAACAAAACATAAAACGTGAAAAATAAAAAGAATAAAAGCAAAACGCCCCCAGCTGGGCTCGAACAGGGGTCATAGGCAATGCAAGGTGGCTTAAGGGCATAGTGACAACCACTGGGGTGGCGATACATCCGTGTACCAAACCACCCCAATTAAATTATAAGCTAATCTGCACGCACAATTTTGGACAAAGGGCAAAGCAAGAACAAGGCAACATCAAAATGCGTTTTCGACACAACTCCCTCAATTCTTCACCAAATTCCATGAAACAAAAGTCCATCTCACTTGAAATTTCACAAGGATCACAAAGGTGCTGTTAGTTTTCCCAAATAATGTACACATAAAGAAATTCGATGGCTCACGCAAAATGAGGGTTTGGGAGGCATTTTCAAAGTTTGAGTTCAAAACCAACATGTTTGTACCAGTTTTGAAAGTATGCACACATCCTAAACATGCCATTAACAAAGCTCAAACACAATGATGTTTCAAAATTGCACTAGAACAGAAAATGAAATATGAGTTGCAACATTGCTCATGGATTGAAAATGTGAAACTGATGGTAGCAGAACCAGGACCAACAAAGCTTCAATCAATACACATCCAAACACATCATGAATTAAACACATAAGGACCTCTAATCTAAACTGTCAGCAAAAAGATTAAAGATCTAATGATGCCGCTTGCAACAGAACCAGAATAACATGATCTTATCAACCTAAGTAGCCAATCAATGCCTTTGAACCAAAACCTAAGCCTTGTGGTATCCATTCAACAATAGTTCATGACACATATGCACTCATGATTCACATCAAATTACAACAAGACATGGATATGCGCATACAATTTAAATTCAAAACAGAAACTGATCTAAGCTGAACTAAAATAGGAAGTAACAAGCAAATCAAAAGCAATGTCCACATAATCTATCAGGGTCCTTAAATGCAAACTGGTGTATCACTAAATCTAAGCATGGACATCACACTTAAACCAAACAAACAAACATGTTTCACGGTTGGCAGAACAAACAAACAAATCTAAAGTCTATCACATATGTCAGCTGCAAATATTACATAACTGTCACCAAGAGTTGAAAATTCCAAACTGTCATGTGTTCAAACAGATCTATAGTAACAACCCTCTCCTCATCTCAACAGAGCATATCAACAGAGAAAACCTACTAGCCTCCATTATCCTACCTGAGACAACTCTTACTAAACTAACTAGTTAAATGACAGCAGAGTTCACACTAGATTCCTTCAACCAACCAACCAAAACAACATGCCTCTCATGACAGTTCTAAAACAAACCTATCCAAAATGTGGGAACTGAATACAAAAGCCACTCAAAAACTTCACGACAGTGGTAAATGGTCTATATCAAATTATACTCAAACACTAATCACTCATTGTTATCCAACACATTAAGGAAAATTTCAAAACAAACTCTAGTGAGAGCAATGAATCTAAACAGCCAGCAGTAATCCAAAGCCTTGCCTTTTTGACAGCCCAAATGAGCTCATAAGAACTGACCTTGACAGAACTCATGGCCACAAACATGACCAACCACACTCAGCCTACCTAGGCAGTTACTAAGACCTGGACTTAATTCTTATGAACTCTACAAGCTGACTGAGATTCTTGCAAGAAAAGGAGGTTAACAGACCTCAAAACCAAAACATCAACAACCATACTCTTCCAATGCAATATCATCTAATGGAAAGGTAAATGGTACAGACTTAGCAAACCTATATCAGCAAAGTCTAACAACATGGTTGTAAGTTCAAAAGCAAAGAAAGTTCAAATGGTCTAAGCTAATCGTAATGACAACAATAAGCTAATTTCTGCATAAGCACCAAATTCTGGCAGCAGTGATATCTCAAACAACATTCATGCCAAAACCAAAATCTCAGGAGCATGAATCCAATTAGCAAACAACATGGGCCAGTTGATTTACCACCTTATACATCAAGGTTTTAAACAGTCAAGGCCAAAACCACAATCAAAAACTCATGAAACCAAACTATCTCAAATGGAGGACAGTTATAAACCTAGACCATGAATTCTAAGAAACAAACTGAGATTGGATAAAGGACGTTGTCAAACCATGATAGTTGGGTCCTCAACAGGCTGCTGGCACAAACCTCCAAATCAAATGGCTAAAGACACTAACTAGCAAAACAAAGCAGATATGGTTGTAAGGGCATACTTCCATAAACTGACATTACAATGCCTAGGATATCCAAACCAAGAGATAACCACTTAAATATCTGACCAAGGCCTGATAATTCCAACTTCACACATCCTATCAGCAGCCCCCTAAACCAAGCAATTCTCAAGCAGCCCTAAAGCTTAATAATTGCAGGCCTACCATGGTGTAAAAAGTTTGCAACAGAATTTCAGTTTATCAAGTCCACAACAGTAGCAGGTCTTAACTTATGACTATGTCTAGTTCACAAACTGCCCAGCACACACAAGACTTCCATTCACCAATCAAGCAGGGTACCGATCAAGATTAAAACAAAAGCAACACTACATGGCCAGGCTAAGTCAAACAGATGCACTTAAGTGAAGAGTTCATGATGCAACATAGGTCAAAATGATCAATGACCTCATACCTCAAGGTTTCAATAGTTAATGCCAAAGCATCCACTAAGTCTCATAAATCCAACAGGTAGCAATTGTAACATGAGATAAGATCAACACCGACTGAGATTGGGTGAAAAGTTAAGTTGGCAGACCCTAACATCAACAAATTTAAACAAACAGACCTCAAAAGCCAAAGTTTCAAAGGTGGACAACATCTTAAACAAACCTGAATCTACCAATAGTGTGTTGCCAAGACTGAAGCAAACATCCCTTGATATAAACATGCTAACCCGCCCCCAAATACCTTGATAAACAAAAATGAAACAGCCTACTTAAATCAACAACAATCCCTGGCAGAATAAAGCAAATCCACCATGTTAATGCTCTTAAAGGCCTAGCTGAACAACAGTCACAGCAGCTGCAGGTTTACTTGTTTCAATCATTCTGCCTTAAGCTTAGGTTTCAAACAGATATTAACAAATCCAACAGCACCCTCAAGACAGCATAGTCACAAACCAACCATCAAAGACATTTACAGCCTACAGCAGTTGGAGAATTTGAACCCAAAAGGCTTGATTGAACCAAAGCAGATTTCTATGAAAACAACCTCCTCTAAACTGTCTAAGACCTGCCATCATAGGTGGACCAAACCTGATGTACTAAAACACTCAAGACCTTATGACAGTAAGCCCCTCCTATCACACAGAAACAACCCCTTTGGCATAACCAAACCCAACAACTAAGCAACAACCCTAGAGAAAAAATTATGAAGACATCCTAATCCAAACAAACAACAAGCATGACAAGTCTAGTGGCATTTTCCACATGATAAACACAAAACCAATCATGCTCTTCTTATGAGTCATAACTCAACAGTCAAATATAAGTCAAAATCAAAACAGCCTTGTTTAAAACAAGGAAAACAACAGGTTTTGACATCACAGTGCCAACATCAAGCAAATGTATATTTCCAACATGAGAGTTCATAATATGCAACCAAAAACCAGTATCAATCAAAGACAGTTTAAAATGACAATGTCAAACATCCAAAGTCAAATCAATACAAGTTTCACATGATGGCCATAACTTCATGACAGTAAACACAAACTACATTCAACATGCTATGATGATTCAAGGTACTCTAAACTCATGCATAATGGGTGAGTTTGAAGTCACATACCTCTTGTATATTCCTAAAGTGTGCTAGCAGCCTTTAGTTGAGGATCCCTTTTGAGCAAGATATCTCCCTTTGATGCAAGCTTTGATGTTTTTCCTCCTTGAAGCAAAAGTTGATTTTTGAGGACAGTTTGAGAAAAGAGATTCCTAGCTGATTTTTAATGACTTGGATAGTTGGTACACCTCAAACCAAAGGTATTTGGAATGTTGATATGGTTGAAACAAGCTTGAGCAAAGAGTTATCTAGTTTTGTATGAAAAGTCAAAGTTTCTTAGATTGAAAGTTGAATTTTGGATATATGAAGTTTTGGGCTGGTTTAAAGGTTTTAACACCTTCAAAAAGTCATTTGTAGGTTGTGCAGATGGTTTTTGAGGTGGTTGAGTGGTTGAAAATGAGGCTGATACCAAATTTGCACAAGACATATTTTTTGTGTTTTGAAGGGTTTGAGATGGTTCACCACACAAGAGTTTTTTCTGGGTTTTTTTATGCAGAAGTGGCTGCTCCCTTTAAAACAATGAATATTAAGAAACAGGGTTCAAGTGAAGATCCAAAGGATCTTCTTCCCTTCTGATCCTGCTGCACCACTTTTCTTTTCTTTCCAGCTGTCCTCACTGCAGGTATTGGGGAATGGATTTGCTTTACCATGTGACAGTGAAAAGTAACAAGGTGTGAGAGAGAAAAAACCTATGACATGAGTTGCAAGAGCTAGTATATCACAAATTGCCCCTGTCATGTTATATCACAAACACCTTATGTTGTGTTAATGGAAAGTGGAGCTTATTTGGGAAAATTTTGGGACAACTGCTGTTGATTGTTATCACAGGCCCTAGGCCTTAATCTCTTAATCCACAAGTCACTTTACATTGGCTACTCATGAGATTAAATCAGGATAAGCATGTTCATGTTTAAATCAAATTTCCAAAATGCATCTCAAAGCTTCCTCTTGCATCTGCTATCGGGTTTTAATTCACACACACAATTTGAGAAAACTAATAATGCCATCTGATTCCTTGTTGAAAATCACACAAAATAGACTTTGAGTTTGCTAAAATTGATGTTGTTTTGCCCAAGTTTGAAGCTTCACGTATGTTGCTCTTGCCTTGCTTGGTTTGTTTGAGGTGGCCCAGAATTGTCACACATTGAAGTATATATTACACTAGGGTGGTTTAAAAAACTAGAAGTATTACCACCCCAGTGGTTATGGCCTGCGCGCTCATGTATTAGCCTTGCCCAACGTCCTGAGTTCGATCCGTGGATCAGCTCTTTTGGCTGTTTGCATTTTATTTCATTCCTTGATACTTAACCTTCTTTCTCCATAAGTTTTCACATGTGCGCGCTAGCTGAGTTGGTGAAGTTTTAGACTTGTGACCCAATGGTTGTGGGTTCAACACCTACCATGTTCATTTCTAACTTTTTATCAATTGGATTTTTATGCTTTATTCACAAAATTTAAAAACTTACCATATGAATTGGTTAGTGATGCATAGATAATAAAATGTAATGAAACAAAAGCCAAATATTAAGAAAAGGGGTTGGTCAAATTTTGGGGTACAACAGTTGCCCCTATTCAAACGACTTGGACCTAAATGAGTGAAAAGCAAACGGCTTTCAAGCAATCAAGGTAAAAGACAGTTGAATACTAAAGAACCCGGAAATTTGCCAACCGTAGAAATAAACTGCAAACCCTGATTGGGAAAAGGGACTCTATCAGGTAAACCCGCTTTGGGAGCACCAAGAAGCTTGACCCAATAACTCCGCTGATGAAACAAATAATAAAACTGGTGTTGTGGTCTGAAGGGTAATAACACCACGAATCAACGAAACCAACCGGAGCCTAAACACTCAACGAAACCAACTGGAGCCTAAACACTCAACGAAACCAACCGGAGCCTAAACACTCAACGAAACCAACCGGAGCCTAAACACTCAATGAAACCAACCGGAGCCTAAACACTCAACGAAACCAAGTGGAGCCTAAACACTCAACGAAACCAACCGGAGCCTAAACACTCAACGAAACCAAACGGAGCCTAAACACTCAACGAAACCAACCAGAGCCTAAACACTCAACGAAACCAACCGGAAAATGGAGTATCTAATAGACAAAGGGAATACGTCACAAACTGAGCCTTCATCGGAATTTGGATATTCAACAGAGTAAGAGATACAAAACTTATCAGGACTAATATAACCAAACGGAGTCTGGGCACTTCATAGGTAAAGCAAAACGTCACAAATAGAAAATGTTGGAACCTAGATGTTCAACGGAGGGGCCGGAGTTTGAATGCTCGACGTAAAAGCCGAAGCCTGAAGATCACCTCTAGGGGATAGTGAAGGTGATAAAATACTTAGAAGGGGGGGGGGGGGGGGAGGGGGTTGAATAAGTATATAGAAAAACTTATGGCAATAAAAACTCAAGGATTTTTATCCTGGTTCGTTGAACTCAACTACTCCAGTCCACCCTATCAAGAGTGATTTGCCTTTCTCAACAAGGACTTAATCCACTATTAATCAACTAATTACAATAGCAAGCACTAAGAGCAACTGTTCTTAGTCTTCTTAAGAACTACTGATCCCAACTGGATCTTCTTAAGGATCTTTTACAATCAAAAGAATAAAATAAGTGTTTAAATGCTTCTAATTAAGCTATATCACAACTGTGATTTTACACTTAAGTTTTAAGAACTTAGAAATAAATTCAGCAAGAGAATGATTTGTATGAGAGCTTGTAATGAATTTCTTTCAATTAATTCGTCAACTGAAGAAGAGAGATGGAGTCTTGCTTTTATAGGCACAGAGGTCCAAGTAGCTTTTCACGTTGAAGGTTGTGTACTAAAAAGGCCTGAGCCTTTTTGTCTTCACATCACATGACCTTTCCTAGAAATAAATGCACAGAGAAATCCTTTTTGTCTGTGTTCTTGTGTCTAGCCTAAATGAGGAAAGAGTCATTTGGCCAAACCAACGGACATAACTTTGAATTCTTCTTCAACAAGTTTCAGCAAAAATCAGCAGAGTCTTGAGCAGTCAGATTCTTCTAATGATCATCAGAGTTTGCTGAATCAGAGCAATGCAGCAAGTGTGCTTTCAGCGTGTAATTGTTCATAGTAGAGTTTGGGATCAGATCCTCAGTATTGGCAGCATAGTACTATTAGAGTCTTCTGAAATAAACTAAGCTTGAAACTCTTCATACAAAAGTCTTCAATGCTTCAGATGCTTCTGGCTTCTGCTTCAGATTCTTCTGTAGCTTCTGCTTCAGATCCTTTTGTAGACAGCGCTCAGAATCTTCTGTAGGCAGCATTCAGATTCTTCTAAGAGATGCTTCTGACGCTTCAGAGCCTTGCATATATTCATGTTCAGATCTAATTTGCTTCCAGAATAATATTCACTTTAATATCTGCAGCAAAAATGACTTGAACAAATTTTAGAGTATATAATTCTTTAATACAAAATTTCATAAGAGCTATCATCAAAACAAGAGATATAATTAAGAACCAACCTGTGTTCTAACAATCTCCCCATTTTTGATGATGACAAAAACATAAGAAATTTTGTTCAATAAAAAATATAATTATAACTCCCCTTGAGATTATGAATCTCCCCCTGAATTGAATACTTAGAAGGAAAAAGAAACTTCCCTTTTTGCATGAGTATTCTTTACAAAACCAGAGCCTGATTGTTCCAAAAATTAGATCTTGACTTTGGATGCACGTTTCAGAATCAGAGCCTGATAGATTAAAACTTGATCTGGGGATCTCAGAGTAACTTTTAAAGAATTTGTCAGATTTTTCAAATGTTCTGAAATACTAAGAGTTCACGTTAGTTATAATTGATATGTCTGAGTTTCATTTAGGTAGAGTTTATTTGAACAGTCAGATCCATTTTCTCCCCCTTTTTTGTCATAATCAAAAAGTAACACTTTAAAGACAAATAAAAGGAAATACAGAAAAGATACATTCATGTAGAGAAAACAATAGAGTCATTCATTCATATTGAAAACAGACAAATCATCAGATAAAATTCAAGTACATGTGCACAAACATCAGATACAGAAAAACATAAACTAGGTTTGCTTAGACAAAATCATCTTCAGAAGTTGAGTGATTTCAGATGAAGATTCTTCTTGCTTTGTCATCCATTTAGCCATGTTGTCATTTTTCTGATCTTGCTTAGACATCCAGTGTGCCATGTCCTCAGTCTTCTGGTCTTGCTTGGCCATCCATGACTTGATCTCCGATTGTCCAGCTTCCAAAACTGCAATCTTATCTTCTAGATTTGGATTCTCTTTCTTGATCTCAGTAGAGGTAGAAGGAGCAGATTCTTGAGCAGGAATAGAAGAAGAGTCAATTTCCATTGGAGATGCAGAGTCAGGAGCAACATATCCAGAGGGATTTTCCACAATTGTCATAGCCAGTAGGTTTTCTTCAAAAGCAGATTTAGCAAAGACTTTTGTAGTAGATACTCCAGAAGATGAAGGTACATCTTCAAGAAGCAAAGGTGCAGATCTTTTCACATTCCAGATCATGCTTCTGGCAGTCTCAGCAAATCTGAGCTTCGCATCATTAGAACATACATTCTTCAGATTTGAGGCTACAATATTGAATCTGGTAATGAAGCTATTCCAGATAGCATCAGATTCATTTGCATCCATGGTTGACAAGCATTTCTTCTGAATAGAGCCTAATTGCATCTTTATTTCTTTCATAAAATTTGCAAATAAATTATCAACATTTAGTCTAGTTTTTGGTTTCAGAAGGGTTTCCAAGGTGAATGGCTTGGGTTGAGGTGGAGGTGGAATGGTAAATTCTGGAATGATGATCAGAGGGCTAGGATATGCTGGTTTCTTTTGAGCTGGCATAATACAAAAGAACGGTTTGATTCTGCGAATGGAAGGGATGACAACTTTTGGATTATCAAAATAAGGAACAAAAGCTTATGGTTTTTGTTTAAGTGTTAGAGTTGGTTCAGGAATGATAGTATCAGATGAAATGGGTAGATTTGGTTGGTTAGATTCAAATTCTCTGAGGGAAGGGGGTGAGATAACATCTGGATGGATATCAGATTCAGATGAATCAGATGAGGTGGTAGGGGTACAAGATGTAGAGGATACAACAAACATAGTCTTGAGAGGTTGAACATCCAGAATCTCAGAGTCACGTATGTTTGTTTCAATAGGATTGGATGGTTCTGGTTGAGGATCAAAAGGTTTGGATGTTGGTGGTTCAGATACAACTGGTTCAGATGCAAGTTGTTCAGATGCAACTTGTTCAGATGTAACTGGGTCAGATTGTATGGGTTCAGATGCAGCTGGTTGTTGAACTTCAGGTTGTTGTTGTG
This sequence comes from Lathyrus sativus, assembly GCA_963859935.3. Taxonomy (NCBI): domain Eukaryota; kingdom Viridiplantae; phylum Streptophyta; class Magnoliopsida; order Fabales; family Fabaceae; genus Lathyrus; species Lathyrus sativus. Next base: position 114,014,332 of record OZ012738.1, on the reverse strand, counting down.
TGGTAGGTTGTTCTTTTGGTTTTGTTTGTGGTTGAGATTGAGGAATATCAGATGATTTAAGTAGTGTAATGGGAACAGGATCAGATGGAATTTGTGATATAGGAATTTTTGGTGGCTCAGATGTTTGAGATGGAGCAGGAATTGTTTTATTTTAAGTGGGAGGAGGTTCAGGCATAGAACTAATTGTTGATACATTTACAGAAATTTTAGAAATAGAAGGTAAAGATGATTTAGTACGTTTAGTCTTGATGCGCTTGGTGGGAACAGAGGGAACTTCTCCAGAAGCTTTTCTCTTGATCTGCTTCTGTGGTTTATTAGCAACTCTTTGTTTCTTCTGAGCAGCAGCTTCTTCTGCCTCTAATTGTTTTCTTTTCCTCATGTTCTCTTCATACACATCTGGCATAGGTTCTCTAACACGAATCAAAATATCTGCAGGAATAGGTGTTCCATCTGCTTTGCACGCATCAATATACCTAAGAATAATATCCCTAGATTCTTCAACACCAAAGAGTGGAAAGTCTTGAACTGGAATCCTCCTCTGACTAACTTCAGAAGCATTCAGCTTCTTAGGAGCAGCTGTGAGTTCATCCACAATTTTTAGCCTCTGAAGACTCTTTCCATTCAATGGTTTTCCAACAATTAATTCAAGCTCTTCTTTAACTCCAGCTTCATAAAAAGCAGTTACCAGACCATTCTCTGTCAGAATGTCTGAGATCAATCTCCCAAAAGGAATCCACGTCCTGATCTTATGTCCCTTATCCTTTATGGATTCTCTGGATGCATTGATGTGATTCCACAGATGCATGAAGAGAATGTAAGGCAGATCTACTTTTGTACTCTGACTCAAGCAGTACATGAAGTAGAGTTATTCATTATTCACATAATCTGGAGAATTAGTAGATTTTCTGTGATTGATGCATCCCAGAAAAATCTTTGCCCATATTTTGTAGTCAGGTTTCAGATCCTTAAATTTGTTGGAGGCCTGTCCAGATGCAATAACTTCCTCATACACTTCTTCCATGTCAACACGCCCAGCTGGCAGATGACAAACTCCATCAGTTTCCTCATACCCTATGAGTTTTCTGATGAGATCTTCAGTGATTATGATCTCCTTTCCCAGAATAGAAGAGAGGATGAACTTTGGATAAACAGATGCATGTATCCAAAATTCCTTCACCAAGTGTGGATACACTGGACCAAACAGCCTGTCAAAATACTTAACCCAGCCTTGTGCATCAATAATAGAACGTAACTCAAACCCATTTTCAGCCAGAGAGTCAAATTCTACCATGGATTCACAAAGAACTTCAAGCTTGTCCACAGGGGTTAACAATGTTCTCTTTGGTTCCTTAAAAGGAGTAACACCCATGTTTGCTGACGCAATAGCAGCCATAGATGATTGGAACTGAGCTGATGTTGAGGATGATGTTTCCATTGATGAAGATGAAGAGGATTTGGATGAAGGTTTAGGGTTTTTATGAAGAGCAAAGAGCAAACAGAAATGCATATATTGTTGGTGAAGTGAAAAGTGTGAAATGGTGTGAAATGTGATATTTATAGAGAAATAAATTAGGACAATCAAAAAGTCACATTCAGCACGTTCCACTTAGCAATTAATAGCATTTAATGAAAAGAATAAAAAAAATCATTTCAAAGCATTAATTGATTCTGACAATTTGGGGGGAAAACCAAGATTTTAACTATTCAAACAATACCTCAAATGTCTCTTCAGTAATGTGCATGCCATCTTTTCAGATTCAGGGTGACACGTGTTTTCTTGCATGTGCTTCTGAATTCTCTTGAGAAATGAAACGTTAGCCAACATTCATATCCTCTAAGATTGGTTAGTTCAGATACACAAATAATAATAATTCAATAAATCAAATAAATGACAGATGAAATACTTCAGAGTTTTAAACATTTGCATCTGAGATGTTTGCTTCTGATAAAAATCATTCTGGACAAAAATCCATACCAATATTTTTCAGAATAAACTTAAACCTATCTTCAGCAAGGGGTTTTGTGAAAATATCAGCCCACTGATGATCTGTATCAATAAAGACTAAGTTTATAATACCCTTCTGAACATAGTCTCTGATGAAATGATGTTTAATTTCTATATGTTTTGCCTTGGAGTGTAAAATGGGGTTTTTAGACAAACATATAGCAGAAGTATTATCACAGAACATAGAAATATTACTTTCAAAGATCTGATAGTCTTCTAGTTGACTTTTCATCCAGAGCATCTGCGTGCTACATCTACCAGCAACAATATATTCTGCCTCTGTAGTTGATAACACAATTGTAGGTTGCTTCTTGCTGTACCAGGAGATTAAATTTCTTCCTAGAAATTGACAACTTCCAAAAGTACTTTTTCTTTCCACTCTGTCTCCAGCATAGTCAGCATCACAGAATCCAACTAATTTGAAATCATCAGATTTTCTGTAACACAAACCCATATTAGAAGTACCTTTCAGATACCTTAGAATCCTCTTAACAGCTGTTAAGTGTGATTCTCTAGGATCTGATTGGAATCTTGCACACAAGCATACACTGAATAAAATATCAGGTCTAGAAGCAGTTAAGTAGAGAAGAGATCTTATCATACCTTTGTAGAGTTTTTGATCTACTTTCTTACTTACCTCTTTCTTACCAAGAGTACTTGTTGGATGCATGGGAGTCTTTGCCATCTTACTATCAGTCATGTTAAACTTCTTCAGAAGCTCTTTAACATATTTGGTCTGATGAATGTAAGTGCAATCTGGAGTTTGGTTGACTTGAATTCCCAGAAAGAATCTCAATTCTCCCATCATGCTCATCTCAAATTCTACCTGCATACATTGAGCAAACTCCTTTCCCAGCATAACATTGGTAGATCCAAATATAATATCATCCACATATATTTGGCAAATTAAAAGATCTTTCTTAAATGTTTTACAAAAGAGAGTTGTGTCCACTTTGCCTCTGATGAAATTTTTCTCCAGAAGAAAATTGCTTAATCTCGCATACCAAGCTCTGGGACCTTGTTTTAAACCATAAAGAGATTTCTTTAGTTTGAAAACATGTTCTGGAAATTTTTCACTTTCAAAACCAGGAGGTTGGTGAACATAAACTTTTTCTTCTATAATACCATTTGGAAAGGCACTCTTAACATCCATCTGATATAGAGTGATGTTATTATGTGCAGCAAAGGAAATGAGTAAACGAATAGACTCTAACCTGGCTACAGAAGCATAAGTCTCTGTATAATCAATTCCTTCTTGCTGGCTATAACCTTGAGCAACAAGCCTTGCTTTATTTCTTTCAACTTCTCTTTTTTCATTCAACTTATTTCTGAAGACCCATTTAGTTCCAATTATGTTGAATCCTTTTGGTCTTGGAACTAAATCCCAAACATCATTTCTTGTGAACTGATTGAGCTCTTCTTACATGGCAATTATCCAGTCATTGTCTTGCAGAGCTTCATCCACATAAGTTGGTTCAATAACTGACACCAACCCAAATAATGATGTTTCAGATGATCTGAGGAAGGATCTTGTTCTTATGGGGTCATCCTTCTTTCCAATGATCATATCCTCTGGGTGAGAGGCCTTGATTTTGGAATATGATCCTCTAACAGTTGATTCTTCAGAAATGTTCAAGTTGTTCATTTGAGAAGCTAAAGGAATTGCATCTGGCGTTGCTTCTGGTTCCTTCACTTGAGCTTTGTCTGCCTCTGAGCCTTCAGAGTCTGTGAGAATTACTTCTCTATCTACAGAACTTACAAACTGCTTTGGCTTTTCAATGCCAAGCTTATCATCAAATCTAACATGTATAGATTCCTCCGTAATCTGTGTTTCAGTATTGTATACTCTGTAGCCTTTAGAGCGTTTAGAATACCCAAGCATGAAACACTTCTGTGCTTTAGAATCAAACTTGTTAAGATTTTCTTTGGTGTTCAACATATAACAAATACATCCAAAAGGATGAAAGTAAGAAATGTTGGGCTTTCTGTTCCTCCACAATTCATAGGGAGACTTTTCCAGAAGAGGTCTTACAGACACTCTGTTCTGAATGTAACAAGCTGTGTTTATTGCTTCTGCCCAAAAATGCTTTGCCAGATTAGTCTCGTTGATCAAGGTTCTGGCCATTTCTTGCAGAGTTCTATTTTTCCTCTCTATAACTCCGTTCTGTTGTGGAGTTCTAGGGCAGGAGAAATCATGAGCAATGCCATTTTCATTAAAATATTTTTCAAAAAATTTGTTGTCAAATTCACCACCATGATCACTTCTGACTTTAATAATTTTAAAATCTTTTTCATTCTGGACTTGTTTGTAGAAGTCAAAGAACACAGAATGTGACTCATCCTTGTGTTTTAGGAACTTTACCCATGTCCATCTGCTGTAGTGTAATACCCCAAATTTTGCCCTAAGATTAGTCGTTTCATCTTGCATCCCATTTCATTTTGCATTGCGTTTAAACTAACCACTAACGGGTTGTGCAGTTGTTTGATTGTTGCAAGAAAATATCATGTGGCGCGCTCTTTTAGTTTACAGGGTTTCTAGTGCCACTTTATTTTGAATGAATAAAATAGCACAATTGGCAAGAGACCCTGTGTAAGGAGTTGTGAGTGTGAGAGGTCGAGAGTTCGAGTGCTTTAAAGTGGGCATTAGGTTAGAGTTAACCCTAATTTGTTACCTATATAAACATAAGTTGTATTTAAGAAAGGGAGGAAGAGGACAAAAAGAAAAAACGGTGGCCGTTCTCACGATTTATCATAAGAGGGGATTTTTTTGGAAGAACCCTAGAAGGCTCGAATTCATCATCGGCCAAACGCTACCGGCGAGCAAAAAGTTCCAACGGCAAGGGGATCTTTGTTCATCATCATCGTCGTTGCCGTAAGCTTTCTCTTTCCTTTGATTTACGGCATTTTATAATTTTTGTGTGTTGTTTTGTTCATTGATTGTAGATTAATGGGAAGAATAAATAGAAGAAGGAACCATTGACATGCAAGGATTGAAGGAGAGGAAAAACTTCGATAGCCATCCGTGGAGAAAACGGCATAGGCCTTTTTATTTACGTTTCATTTTTTTATTTTATTATTCAATTGTTTATTTTTTCATTTATATTAACTATGTAGTTTGTAATTAATAATGCAATTAAGTTTAGGTAAGCTATTTCAACAAAAAAAACATAACGTAATCAGTTTTTTTAAAAATTAAGATCTTTCTAAAAAGTTTTTTTCAAAAATTAAACCATTTTTTATTTAAAAACATATTTCTAAATAAAATAGTTTTTCTTAATTAAAGCTTTTTTCCAATTAAAACCATTTTTCATTAAGTTAACATAAAAATTAAAAAATGACCTTTCTTTCACTAAAACAAAAATTAAAACCTTTTTCGTTGAATTTGAATCAAATTTTTTCATTAAAATTTAAAACATTTTTTTAATTAAAATTTAAAACATTTATTTTCGATAAAATTAAAATATTTTTTTTCAAGACATTTTTTCATTAAAATTAAAACCAGTTTCTTTATTAAAATTTTTAGTAAATAATTAGAATAGTTTCTCCATTTAAGCATGAAATTAATTCTCCTCTCCTCTTTTCAATAAAAATTCACAAAAATAAAGTTTGATTTAGCCATTTCATTTTCGTCTAACCCTCGTTAATTTGTTTGTTTCAGCTTATTATTATTTCATTTGTTCGTTTTTGTCCCATGGATGTAATTTACGCGAGGCCATGGTCGCGGTTTATTTTTATTTCGCATTTGTTTTTGGGATTTGTAATTTACGCGAGTGATCGTCGCGATACTTCTTTTACCGCTTTCTTTATTTTTCCGTATTTTAATTCTGCCGTACAATATTTTGTCTGTTTGCATGTTTTTATCGTTAGGATTCCCTCCGAAGGAATTAGGTCTAACCGTTTGACCGCCGAGTCAATAACCCTAATTTTTGACCGTTTCAAAAACCCTAATAGCCTAGGTGTCCCGCCGTGGACGAAAATGCCCTTTACCCTAACATTAAGTCAAAGAGTCGCCGTGCTCTGTTTAGGGTTTCCCACCGTGGAATCCCTAATCTTAACCCTAATTTCAATTAACAAATTCAACATAGAAATAGGAGTTTCAAAGACTCCACGTAAGCGTTTCCTTAAGAAATGCTTATTCTCCATTGAAACCTTGACCACAGTTAAGATGTTTCTAACCTCCCTTTCGAGGGGAACTACGATTACTCTGATTCCATTCCCTATCCAGGATACGTAGGCACAAGATGCGACGTCTTGCCGAGTAAACTTAGGACTAACCCTTAGGTCTTTAGGTCACTCTATCCCTTAGCTCAATATATATTAAAGCAGATAATAAAATAAAAAAGTATACAATAAACAAAAGGTTCCTGTAGAGTACTACAGAAGTTTAGGGTGCTAATACCTTCCCTAAGCTTAACCAACCCCTTACCTAGGTCTCTCCCCGCATTGTGTTTACAATGCAAAAATAGGTTTTTCCTCTTTTGACCTTTTCCTTCGGATAAATCAAAGAGCGGTTGTGAATCAAGAATTGTGATTTAAACTAATTAATAGTTTGATATCCTATTTCCACCGCAACATGTAGTCATCAACAATGACTAATCCATACTTCTTGCCTCTGATGGATGCCGTTTTCACTGGTCCAAACAGATCAATGTGAAGTAATTCTAATGGTCTTGAGGTTGAAACAACATTCTTAGATTTAAAAGAAGATTTTGAAAATTTTCCTTTTTGACATGCTTCACAAAGAGCATCTGAGTTGAACTTCAACTTAGGAAGTCCTCTGACAAGATTGAGTTTATTAATTTGAGATATACGTCTCATATTAATATGCCCCAATCTTTTGTGCCAGACCCGTTGCTCATCATTAACAAACAAGAGGCATTTAACATTTTGAACCTTAAGTTCTGAAAGATTGATTTTATAAATGTTGTTCTTCCTCTTTTCATTAAACAGGATTGAGCCATCCTTCTGACTAATAGCTTTACAACATTGTTGATTAAAGATTATATCATAACCATTATCACTTAATTGACTTATGAACAATAGATTATGTTTTAGTCCTTCTACAAGTAAAACATTAGATATAGAGGGAAGGTTACCATTGCCAATAGTACCAGAGCCAATGATCTTGCCCTTCTGATTCCCTCCAAACTTCACTTCTCCTCCAGATTTAAGCTCCAGACTTTGGAACATAAACCTTTCTCCCGTCATGTGACGTGAGCAGCCAGAGTTCAGGTACCATGACTGGCGTCTTGACTTTTCTGCTAAAAACATCTGCAATAGGGATTATCTTATCCTTAGGTACCCAGATCTTTTTGGGTCCTTTTGGGTTAGTTGCCTTGAAAGTTGGTCTGAACTTATGTCTTTTTACAACAGTTTTGTTCTGACTTACTTTTGGCTTAAACACAGGAACGTTCTGATTAGAACGTGTGTGTTTAATATCATTCAGATGACCAAACTTGAAATGAGAGTATAAGGGAGTTTTCTTAATAACATGTTTATCAACAGGCATTGGATTTAAATCCTTTCCAGAGGAAGATTCATATCCAATTCCTTTCCTGTTGTTTCTGCTAACTCCATAGATCATTGAAGCCATCTTGCTTCTATCTATGCTTTTAGCCAGAAACTTCTGAAAGTTGAAGTCATATTCTTCTAAAATGTTTTTGCATTTAGACTTGCTTTCAGATTCAAAGTTTTGTTGAGCTTTTTCAAAATTAGCTTTCATTTTCAAATTATTTTCTTTTAGCTCAGCAACTTCTGATCTTAACAGATTATTCTCAGATCCAAGATTGCATTTAAGCTTCTTGCATTTGAGCTTAATCTGATTATAATTTTTCAGGACTTGTGATAAGACTTTAATAAGCTCTTCCCTAGTGAGATCAGAAAGTACCTCTTCTGAATCAGATTCAGAATCAGATTCAGATCCAGATGATCCTTCATTCTGATCTTCCATTCCTGCCATCAGAGCCATGTTGGCGCATTCATCTTCAGATTCTGATGAGGATCCAGATTCATCTGAATCATCCCAGGTTGCCATTAGAACCTTCTTCTTATGCTCAAGCTTTCTTCTAGGATTTTCTTTCTGAAGCTTTGGACATTCATTTTTGTAATGGCCAGGTTGTTTGCATTCAAAACAAACAATTTCCTTCTTTCCAGATCTTTTTGATCCAGAGGACTCCTTGTGCGAGAACTATGTGGGAGTAGCCCTACAATCGTTGCTACGCGATGCTACACTCAAAAGAGGTTCTCTTGAGAATATTATCGACCCCCGAGTCAGTCGGAAAGTCGATAATATCCGAAGGATGGACTAATGACTTTGGGCACTTCTTAGAACCTTGTTTGGCAGGTACAACTAACCTTAGTACATACCTTATTGGGATGGGTAGACCCTAACTCCTTGCATATACCTTTAACCTAGGACTTTGTATATGTGCATTGCATCCATAAATCATCACATTGCATTACATCTCATGGAATTCAAACTTTATTTATGAATGTTGAAGGATACCATGGATTACAATAAGGAAAATACTTTAAAATATTCTTTTAAGAGCCTTAAGTTGAATGACCTAAGGAAGCTAGGAGCTTTGGTTCAAGAACAACAAAGGATTCAGAAACTAGTATGGAAGGCCGTTATTTTTGTTGAAACCTCAAGTAGACGAAGGTTTCCTTTCGACTTTGTTACAGTTCTAGGATCCAGAGTATCTTTGCCTTACATTCTCCGAGTATCAGCTTTTGCCTACCCTAGAAGAGTACTCTAAATTGGTGGGGTTATCTATTCTGAAGGAGCCTTTGTTCCCTTTCTTGGAGGTAAATCCTAAAGAACAAGACATCGCTAAAACCATATGTTTGAAGCTATCCGACATCAAGGGTAATATGATTACCAACAGTTGTGAAGACTATTCTAGTGTACCCTTGTTTGGTTTAAATGGAGGATTTATTTTCCTCCGACTTTCGATCTACCTTTTGAAGATAGGCTACTCCTCTAAAAGGCCCAGCTAGAAGAACATAGCCAGGAACAGAACAGAAAGCTTCCTTAGGGTCATTATTAGCTTTTATTTAGCTATTATGCCATGACTTTTCTAAGAATATTATTTGTAATCCGTTTTCAAATTAATAAATAAAGTTTTGGTATTCTGCAATATTCGTAAATATTTGAATTCCATGAAATCATTTTTCATTTTAGCATCATATTTTGCATTGCATGTGTAATCTCGGTTTCTCATACTCGATTCCCCTGCCTTCCAGTTTCGTCACCCTGGGTCCTCCGCATCAGTACAATACTAGAGCCCAAGCTCGAAAAAGGATGGAAGAACAAGCTCAAGAAATCGACCATGTCATTCGTGAACTCGAAGATCTTCGAGGAAGTGTGGGGAAGATTATGGAGATGTTGCAAGCCCTTAAGGTGAAGATGGATAATCAACCTACTGTTGTTTCTGAGATTACCAACGCTGTTGTGGGTCCTCAACCAGCTGTTACTGTCGAGAATATACCTCCTCAGAATCGTCAATCCAGTTTGGTGCATCCTACCATTGCTCAACCAGTTCGACGAGTTACTCCTCCGAAGTGCAAAACTCCGAGCGTTGGCTACCATAAAGGACCTACACGTCCGAGGAATCGCCTGATGGCTACTCATCAACCTTGGCAACCTCAGCAGAATTATGTTCAAGGTTATCCAGTTCAGTATGCTCCACAACCCTATGTAGCTACTGTTGCACCTCCTTTTAGTCAGCAATTTCCTACATATCAGCCTGTGCAACCGGCTTCGGTCTATCAGCATCCGGTTTATCAGCCTGCACAAGCTCTTGTCAACTGTCAACGAGTGCTCAACGCTCCTGGGTGCCAACCATCAGAGGAGACGATACCTCGTCAAAATAGGAGACCATATAAGCGTTGTCCTCCGATCCCAATGACGTTCACTGAGTTGTATCCTTTCTTAGTGCAACAAGGTATGGTTGTTACTCGAACTTTGGGTCCACCTCCCAATCTGGTACCTGTCAATTACAAAGCCGCCGCTCATTGTTTATTTCATGAGGGTGCGCCTGGTCACGATTTGGAAGGATGTTACGCGCTTAAGAATATTGTCAGAGATTTGCTATAAAAGAAGGTCCTGTCTTTTGAAGATCCTCATCCGAAAGTCAAGACTCCTCTCAGGGCGTCCCAGAGGCCAGAATCAAGCTCTGCAAAGCCTGTTTTCAACATATCTCAACCAGTGACGCATACGGTGAATCAGCCGAAGCCGATAGTTCTTCAGATGCCTAGTCCTTTTCATTTCAGCAATCCTTAAGATGATGCAACCCCGATCAACAGAGAATCTAGGGGAGTTATTCTGAGTGAATATTTGAAGACAGATAATGAAGTAATGACATACGTAGCTGGGGCAAGCAAGACGACTCCTTCCAGTGAGGCTCCGCCAGAGGAAACCACTACCATGCCGGTTTCAGATGCAAAAACTTGATAAACACATTTTGAAGGACTTGTCATACAGTTCATTTGGCTTATTTATATGTTTTATTTTCTTTGATTAAGCATAATTATCATGTACGAGCTTGTTTATTTTGGAATAATTAATGCAATACATATTTGTTTTGAATAAATCCATTTGTTTCACTCATTAAAATATTTTTTTCATAAACTTATAATGCCAACTTTACCCGATCTCTTGCTTCGATAGAGAATTGGGAGGAGGATGATGAACAAAAATACAAATCTCTTGTCGTATGCTTCCAATTGAAACCTGTTGATGATGTAAGGCATTGTTTCAAATCCCAAACACCGGAGATATAAGGATGATAATCCCTCTTCAACCCCATTGAGCCTGGAAGTAGGAGTTTTTTTTTTCATTCCAAATTAAAACCCTCATTTTAACCTGGGGCAGGGTAGTTTTTCAGTTAAATCGATGGAGCGCTCAGACTCTCAAAAAGGAGGAGCGAACCTTCGAGAATCTACCCCTAACATCTTAGGAGGTTAGAAGTCCATGACTATCCCTCTAATACTAAAAGAGTGGGGCAGTCACAAACCTTCAAAAGAGTCACATGACTTATTAAACAAAAATAAAAATATGGCCCGCTAAGTCAAAACCTATGAAGGAGACTTAGGCAAAACTGGGGCATCCCGCTGGACTCCAAGGTCAAATCAAAAGACGTTGTCCAGGAAAAAGTTAGGGAATAAAAATGCAAAAACAAAAAGGATTACCATAAAGAATTCTCAATAAAGAACAAAGTCGTGTGATCAAACACAAAAGACAATAGGTGAGTGACTGCCATGTCCAAAGCCTTAATGAGTTCTCGACCATATCAAACCCGATTGAGATATGAGTGCTCGTATCCGGTTAACTGAATAGGATTGGAGAACATCACGAAGAGGGGTGGGTACAAATAACTTTGAGCCTTTATCCCTTGTTTCTTAAACCGTGAACCAAGCCACGATACAACCATTAAAAGACCTAATTGAAGTAGGAATTCTTTTGAAAGCATACTCGACGAGATAATGTTTCCTGACTCCTACGAGCTATGCTCAATTTACCGTTGGCATTGCAAGTTAAATTCATATCCTAGCTACGCGACTTCGGTCGCGAGTTATAACGATATCTTTTTTCAAAATGAAAAAAAAATTTTTTAAGACAAATGTTGTTGCATTGATAGTTTTAGGATAGCATTTCCCGCGTGTTGATTGTGCTTGATATCATAGAAACTTACATACTTACATCCACAATGGAACTTGAAGATTCTGCTAAACAGGGCCAGGTGATTTCTAACTCACTTACTGATGCGAGCATGACGTACTTAAGAGTTGTTCTTGTAGACTCAGTCGTAACACGGTTAATCCGTGCTAGTTACGTCATGATCTGACAAATCTCTCCAAGAGTTTGAAAACAGTGGGGCAATCGAACCCTATGTTCTCTGTAAAATCCTCTCGAGATGACTCTCTCATACAGCAGGTACTCTAGGGCATATTATTTTTCAAAATGGCGACTATCCCGAAATCCATTAAGATCAAAACTAGCTTGTTTCACGACATTTTCATGCACCCGATGGATCTTACTCCCGGTGGTCTTCATTCCCCAGTAAATCTCATCAACCATTGCCTCAGAGAAGTCCCCAGAGAGACTTTAAGCCGACACAGTCCCCAGCGAGACTATAAGCTGACAACATTATGGACCGAGCCGGTAATCTCCAAGACAGCAGAGATCATACCGGCATCTTCCCTGGGACAGTCCCCAGCGAGACTTTAAGCTGACAACACTTTTGAGATCCATCTGATAAATCCCCAGTGACTCTCAAGACTGCAGAGAAATCCCCGGTATCCTCCAAGTGATATATGTTCTTGAACCCCATTCTCAGCGGAATTATCTGTTCCTCAGTGAAATTGCCTTACTTTCCTCAGGAAATACTTCCCAGGAGACTGCCATATTCTCCCCAAGAGGTCAAGATACCTTCCCCAGGAATGTCTGTTGATTTCTCCCCAGTAAGTCTGATGAACTCTCCGCAGGGAAGTTTGATATATCTTATCCCCAGTCGGATATACCTTTTCCCCAGGAAGCCGAGATACTTTTCCTAGGAAGTTGCTACACTATCTCCATGAAGCTGTCTAGCTCCACACCTTCCCCATACAGCGGATATTTATTTTATCCCCGGAAGTCTATGATCCAAGAGTTCTTGAGCTGATTATGGTTCATGATAGCAATCCCTCACGTGAAGTCATGACATCTTATCCCCATGCGGAGGTCATGAATCCCCAGTTGAAGTCAGGGCATCATACTCTCCGGTGAAGTCGTATCGCATCCCCATGTGGAAGTCATGAAATTTTCTCCCCAGGGAAATTTTAACTTTGAAGCCAGATTCGGTCTTACCATCAACTATTCCTATCCTCTAATAGATGTACTATTGCAGAGGTCACTGGGTATTCCTGTCGAGATGTTTATTTCATCTCATATCTCCTCTCTCATTTGTTTTGTCAGCATAAGCATAAGCATGAGCATTACATACTCATTTTCATTTCATTGTCATACACATGAATATACACATTCATATACACTTTGGCATACGCATTAGCATTTGCATGCTTGCTATTTGTCGTCATCCTTGTCGTTACCGCCGAGTAACTGGGTTTGTCCGCTCTCTCCAAGTAGATCGTCAGCCCTAAGCATAAAATACCTACTTGTTTCCAGTTTCCCCACAGAGTTCAACCCTCGTGGACGATGGTTATTTCCGTTACCTTTCCGTGTTAAGATAAGGTAGTCCCCATTCGAGTTCGTTTCCTCAATGGAGTCTTGTTTGACAGTTCTTTCTATCCCAATTCTAGATCAAACTTCGGTCCCGTCGGTCACCGAACATACCTGGATGTGCATTTATTTTGCACTATCTCTCAAGAAAAGCATTTACAATCCTTTGCAGATATGCAACAATTCTCGCCTGAGAAGCTTATCACTACATTGCACAATAGACAAGCAACAGTTCCCAGCCGAGGAGCTTATCACCTACCTTACACTTTACAATACACTATACAATTGATCTTCTCATACAAGGAGCTCATTATTACATTACAGTGATCTAGATGTTTGCCATCATCACAACATTCTTGACAATTTACATTACAGTGATCTAGATGTTTGCCATCATCACGACCTTCTTTACAATTTATGTTACCTACTATCACTCAGTGATCTAGATGTTTGCCATCATCACAACTTTCTTTACAATTTACATTACCTGTTACCACCTCTACAAGCAGTTCTCACCCGAGAAGCTTATTATTTCCACTCTTGCAAATAAGCAGCATTTCTCGCCCGAGAAGCTTATCCTATCTTCGTTATGACTTGCAGTAAATGGTCATCTCCACCGAGCAGTTTGGTTTCCATTTCCCATATCATTTTGAAGAAAGGGGAGGTTTGAGCGGAATCATATTCAGGAGAGTGTGAATCTTGAAGTATGAGGAAGTTCAGTTTACCCTTTAGTAAAAGAAGGAGCAGAATCATATTCAGGAGAGTGTGAATCTTGAAGTATGAGGAAGTTCAGTTTACCCTTTAGTAAAAGAAGGAGCAAAATCATATTCAGGAGAGCACAGATCTTGAAGTATGAAGAAGTTCGTTTACCCTTTAGTAAAAGAAGGAGCGAAATCATATTCAGGAGAGCACAGATCTTGAAGTATGAAGAAGTTTGTTTACCCTTTAGTAAAAGAAGGAGCGAAATCATATTCAGGAGAGCACAGATCTTGAAGTATGAAGAAGTTCGTTTACCCTTTAGTAAAAGAAGGAGCCGAATCATATTCGGGAGAGCACCGATCTCGAATTATGAAGACGTTTATTTTATCCTTTAGAAAAAGAAGAAACTGAATCATGTCCAGGGAACACAGACTTGAGACGTGAAGAAGTTTATATTATCAATCAATCTATTATCCACAGATAAGCAGCAGTCTCTTTATTTGAGAGCTTATCTCGTTTGGCATATAAGTCCCTTCCAACGATAAGTGGCAGTTCTCTCTCGAGAAAGCTTATCAGGGCATTTCCCATTTAAGACCATTTATTTTGGCATACAACTGGTTTTACCCTGTATATTTTCTACGGATTCCTAAATTCCGTTTGATCCTGTCACGAGGGAAAGTTTACAGAAGCTCGGATGTTATTCTTTGCTCAATGCTCCGGCATCTTGTTAATCGATCCTACAGTCGTGCAAATCCAGTTTTATTTTCTTACTCTAGAGTATCAGCCGGTCACGCCTGAATCTATTGATGATTACTCTTAAATTCCCCCAGTGGAGGCTGTCTCACCGGTGCCATCTCCATTGAGGATCTCGCTCTTACCATTCCTTTTCCTAAAGTGATAATTGGTCGTACTCACACCAGTTGACTATCACTTTAGAATTCCCCAGGGTCGTGCTGTCACCCAGTGCGTCGTATTCCCCAGTGTGGTTCGTCGCGTCTTGTAACAGCCCAATTTTCGATAACTGATTAATTGTACTAATGGATTGGTTTAGGTGGTTTATCTGATTTAAATAAGTTATGAGATTTATTTAATATGAGTTAATGGATTTAACTAATTTATTCTATTTGGTGGAATAAGGTGGGCTTAGTAGATATTTTCCAATTAATGATAAAATGAGATAATTGTGAAGAGAGAAATGGAATGGAAAGAAAATAATAGAGAGGAAGGAAAAAAGAAAAAAAAAGAAAAAAAAGGATATAAAAAGGGGATTGGAGAGAAAGAGAAAGATAGAAAGAAAGAAAGAAAAGAGAAAGAAAGAAGAAGAGGAGAAATGAAGAGGAAAAAGGGAAAAAGCTTGGAAAATCTTCAAGAACCAATTTCGAAGCTCCGATTAATCGAGGTAAAGGTGAGAAACATTGCTATTTAATCATTGTATGCTATTATGTATGTTGGGTTTGGGTTTGTGGATGTTTTTCATCACTTTCCATTTTAGGGCAAGTTGGATTAATCGGTAGAATGATGATTTAATCGGTTGAAACTTGGAAATAATGCCGTAGAATAGTCGGGTAACATGAGGGTATGTTGTTTGAGCTGATTTTGATGATTAAGTGGTTGGTTGATGGTGGGATAAAGGGAGAAGACAGAATGGGGTTCTGTTCTGCGCAGGTTCGCTGGCTCTCGCCACGCGAGTGAAGGCGAAGCTTCGCCGGGCGAAGCCCAGCGAATGCTGGCGAATAAATATGATTAAGTCCCAGTGGACTTCGCTGGCGGGTTCGCCAGGCGAAGGGTTGTTGGCGAATGTTCGCCGGGCGAGCATGCTGGTGAATGGTGGCGAACCAAGTCAGTAGCTACTGACTTCGCTCGCTGGGGAGTTTGTCGGGCGAAGGTCCAACGAGTATTCGCTGCGAGGGTTCGCCAGGCGAATGAAGGCGAATCAGACAACATTCTTTTTTTTATTGTGTTGTTCATGTGGTGATTGTTTGGTTGATTCACATAGGTTAATACCTCTATGATATGAATAAGTATGTGATCCATGGTGATGATATGTGTTGTGGGTAGCCTTTGGGCGTGAATCCTAGACTTGTGGTATGAGTATTAATCAGATCGATTATAAATACATGAGAACATGATAATGATTATGTGTGTATTATTTAATAATGGTAATGTGCGTATCATTTGATGAGTTTGTGAAGGTTTGATGTAGTGTACAATTAGGTAATAAGTATGCATGAGAACATTGTGGATATATGTGTGCATAGCTTATAATTGTACTATTGGTACTGTGACATGTATACCTTGTATGAAATGGCATGAGATGAATAATAAACATAATACAAAAATGTATTGTGGATGTATATTGTTTATATGCGGTTGTATGTTAAGATACATGAAGAATGCATGAGAGCATATTGATGGATATGCGTGCATCGTTTGATAAATATGATGTTTGTATTGATTGGATGCGATTATGTATGAATAATGCGTGAGAATATATCGTGAATATATGTACATTGCATGGTAAATGTGTTATGCGTGTAAGCATGATGTAATTCTTGTATGATGAATTACTTGAGAATGCATGAGAACATATTGTGGATATGTGTGCATTGTTGATAAATGTATATTGTTGGTATATGGTGGTATGAATAGAATGCATGAGAACATGTCATGGATATGTGTGCATTGCTTGATAGATGTTGTAAATGCATATTGTATGTATGTGATTAAATGTGAATAATGCATGAGAACATATCGTGGATATGTGTGCATTGTTTGATAACTGTGAAGAATGCATGAGAACATATCGTGGATATGTGTGCATTGTGAGTGATAATATGGTGATAGTGTTGAATTATGAATACATCGATGACTGTTATGTGAATATGTTGTGTGTGCAATCATAATGTAATTCTTGAAGAGATGAATTATTTGAATGCATGAGATTAAGATGTCGGTCTTAAGTGCATTTGTTGTGGCTGATTGTACATGCATCATTTAGTCAAGAGGCAATGTCTGTTAGTTTCATGGAAACTAGTGGCTTGTCCCAAACCTAGAAGAGTGGGTTTGAAGGCTTAGAGGACGGGCCTTTGTTGTTATCGGTCTAGAAGAGTGGACCCGGTTTAATGTAAAAAACCGAAAAATGATAACGAGTTATCGGTCTAGAAGAGTGGACCCGGTTTAATGTAAAAACCGAAAAATGATAACGGAAGTCGGTACCGCATTGCATTGAGTTGCATTGAGTTGTTGAGTCACATTGTATAATGTCATTGATATATGAAGTATGCATGTGAATGAGATGTTTGTTGAATACTTATGAAGCGTGCATGAAGAGATGCTTACGTGTGAATGTTAAGATTGTGGAATTGTGGATGTATGCATGATGTAAAATGCTTGGTGAATATTCATGTTGTATATATATATATATAAGTGACGATATAAATGACTATGAGTTGAATTGTGGTGAGAAATAGGGAGTTAATTATATGATACCTATGTATACATGATTTTATGCTTTGATTATTATGGTAATATTTCTCACCCTTCTGCTGTTTTATAATGCTCTATGAGGCATTGCAGATTAGGTTGCTGGAGGCCTTTATGAAGTTCTGCTTGTAGTTCGAGGTCGCTACGTGTGTAGCGGTTTAGTAATTATTTATGGGTCGAGTCATGCTCTGGTCGTGTAACACGGGGATCGATTGCTTATGTTTTAGGATTACATTATGTAACCTAAGTTATGTTTTCATATTTGGAGTAATTGAGATAATGAGATGTTGGCCTTAGTGCCTAGAGATGTTGATTTTATATGAAGAAAGTAAATGTTTCTTTTAAAGGATTTTCATTAATGAATCCGCTGCTAAATGGAAAGGTGTTTATGAGCATGACAGATTGTTTTAATGTGGTGCAAGTTTTGTGTGATGCCCTTTTATGGATGCATGTTAACTTTTACTCTGATTATGCATATATTATTTGCGGGGTTTAGAAGGGTGTTACATTAGTGGTATCAGAGCAGGTCGGTCCGTCCGGCCAAGTTGTCTAATGTTATTTGTTCCCTTGTATGCGACATGTGTGTGAAAACACTGTCGATACATGTTGTTGCTTAACCTTGTCTGGAGAAGTGGGAATGATCTAAGTGGGGGAGAAGTTGTGCTTCTCCAAGATGCTGCAGGTGTAGAAGTTGTAGCTCAGTGGGTGGTGTCGCTACTGCGAAAATCGGCGCCGGCTGAACAGAAGAGTCGCCACCGTGCGTTATTTATCCCACGGGAGGGAAAGGAAACGCTCAGAGTAAACCTCGCACAACACGGGAAAGGTATGGTCGTCGCAACCAAAACCTGGATTCGGGAGTCGGTTACGCAAGGGGAAGGTATTAGCACCCCTCACGTCCGTCGTACTCGACGGGATCCACGCTTGTTTTCGGGTATGGATTGTTATTCTATCTACTCTAAAGGTCAGGGGTTAAAATGAAAAGAAAATGAGAAAAAAAATGACTCGGCAAAGTATCGCACTTTATGCCTACGTATTCTTGTCTGGAACGAGAAATCAGAGTCAACGTAGTTCGCCTACCTACGGGAAAGGAGGGGAAGGTTGCTCGCTAGGATATCGCATCCTATGCCTACGTACTTCCACACAACATGGAAGATCAGAGCAAACGTAGTTCGGGCCACGTACGACATAAGTCTGTCCTTGATTGATTTTATTCCTTCTGAAAAAGGGTTTCTTGATTAGCAGTCCCGGCGGACAAAAATGACGTCTTGATGAGTTCACATTCTTTTACGGAAGAAGTGTCTTTTATTGTGTTTGAAATCTTTATGTGTTTTTCTGTTTGTTTTGAGAGAGAAGAGACAGAACTCTAACCTACGGTTGCGAAGGGAATCAAACTAACCTAATGTTATCATGCATGGGTTAAGACCTAGTGTCTATCATGTTCCTCTCTTGCACAGAGAGAAACAGAGATCCTACGGGATAGGCAGAAACAGAAACAATAACAGATATAATAAAGCGGTAAAATGCATGGATGCAATAGTACAAGCGAGGCAAGGGAGTCCCACTCAACCTCGAACCTAGAAAACAATAGGCGAAAGTGAACAGGCTTCACTTTCAACCTAACAGGGTAAACAGCAAACAATACAGTCCAGAAAACCAATCAATACAACAGAAATGAAACACAGCAAGAAAAATAAACAGCTTCAGCAGCTCTGACTCAACATCTAGCTTCAAGTAATCTCCAAGCATCAATCTCCATCTTCATGGCCTCCAGGTAAGGGCTTTGATCATCAGTCTTTTTATCTGCAATGGCTTTTCTTCAAGTTCAAACCTCCAGGATGAGGAATCAGTCACAAGAGTGAAGTGAATGAATGTTAGACAGTTAATTACCTACCAAGGGTGGTTCATCAACTGTTAACATTAAACAGAAAGTTTCCTCTCAAAAGTTCTATCTTTCAAATATATTCACTGATCCTTCCAAAGGAAGGAGGTGGATATTTGAAAGACACTTTGAATCATAGAGAAAGGATGGATGCAGACAAGGCATTCCATGTTTGAGAAACAAGCTTTCTAATCTAGAGCTCTGCCTAGCTCCTAAACCCTAGTCTCCTCAGCAGCTGCTAGCAATAACCTCCTATTCAACTCTGGCAGTTGATCTTCCATCTCTGAATCTCCAATGGTCTTCATCTCCTCAAGTCTTCAGCTCTCCCAGGTCCCCAGACAATCCCAATACCCACACAAGCAAGCAATAATCCCCAGAGGGCACACCACACCAGTCAATCAGATATATACAGAGTATTAATAGCAGTAGGGGAATCCTGACTTTTTCTAAGGGATCTAATAACTACCCATAGCCCCTATAGTCCCATAACTAAACTAGTCAAACCCTAAGTCCTAAGGGAAAAGAATCAAATCTCCTAAGTCATCACCTAAAACCCTAGTTTTATTCATGTTGTTCACACCTACACTAAGCACCTAAAATTAATTTCTAAAAAAGGGAACTAAATTGTTTCTACAAGTTTAATGTCTAAACTAAACAACCTAAAAAGAATGGACAAAAAATATTAAAGCATCTAGTAGAACAAAAATTAACAAAATCATGCATGAAATGAAACTTTTTAAAATGCTATTTATTTGGCAAATATGGGAAAAATATCAAATAAAAAATAAAATGCAATTTTTATTTTTTATAATTTTCTAGACTCTTTAAAGAAAATGATGCAAAAAGAATGAATTAAAAATATGCAATTTCTAATTTGTTATGAATTTTCAAAAATGAAATGTTGAAGTTCAAGTATACTACTTAACCCTAATTAAACTATCCTAAGTTCAATTATCTAAACTAACCAAATTTTATTCTAACAAATCTAGTAATAAATTCTGGGAATACTACAATTCAATATTAATCACCACAAAAAAGAATGGGAAAAAAATCTATTTCTAAGTGTAAGAACAAAAATCTACAAGATCATGTATGAAATAAAACCTTCAAAATATGCATTTATTTGTAAAATATGGAAAAAATGCGAAAAAAATATAAAATGCAATTTTTATATTTTTTTTAATTTTCTAGACATGTTAAGGAAAATATTAAAAAAAGAATGAGTTAAAAATATGCATTTTCCATTTAGTTATGAATTTTTGAAGATGAATGAAACAAACAGGAAAATGAATACGAAATAGAAAGAAATAAGTGGAAGGGGTGCAAATAAAAAGAAATGATAGTTGAAATCATTGGGCCTGGAAATGAGGGGGGTGGCGTTAGCGAATCTGGCCCAAGTCTTCATTAAAATTCAGATTAAACTGTGGCCATAAGATCTTTGGTCAAGTCAAATTTTTCCTCTTCATCCAACGGCTCTCCTCTTTCTTCTTCCTCTAGAAACCCTAAACTCATGAAAAACCATCTCCATGCAAGCTTCTTCCATGGATCATAACTCCTTCATTACACCACGAAATCACACGAAATAAAAACCAATTTCGCTCCATTTTCTGCCCTCTATCCAACCATGCCCATAACTTCCCTTGAAACCCTCTACAATGTGCAAACCGAAACCACCAACCCTATGGTTCCACCATGAAAGCTTGACATGCAACTGTAACAAACCTTGAAAATAATGGTAGCCACGTGTTCTACATGTTACACTGAGTATACTAAACTATAGCACATGCATTAAAACCTCATATTCCAACCATTCTTGATCTTGAAAGAATTGACACCACATCTTGAACCTCCATGGATTGACCTTAAACTCACCATAAATGATCCTTAAGTGGTCTCTATCATGAATATCACAACAACTAACCCTAACCATGCATAATTATGGTGATTCGAATCAAAACGTATTCTTACCAAATGGATATGGTGATGGTTGCTATCCCTTGTTTCAGCCCTTGCCAATGGTGCCAAATGATCTTTATATGATGGTGATGATGCTGGTGAAGAGAATTCGTGCTCAAGCTTCTTGAAAATGGCAATTCGAACCTTCACGCAACTTGGAGTGATGAAGTGGAACTCATGATTCAGCCATGAATTGATGTGCCTTCTTCGTGCTTTTTACTCTACAACAATGGAGGATGATGATGATGATGATAGCTAGCACAAACAATGGAGTTTGGGAGAGATGGGAATCAAAATGCAATTTTGGAGTTATGAGATGAAAGTATGGTTTGCAAGCAAATAGAATCACCAACCATTGCATGGATCATCTCTAGGGCATATATAGATGTCAATGGAAATGTGTGGAAACTTTGAGAACCTTCCAAGAAGTTTCTAGAATGTATCATGCAATGAGAATTTGAATTTTCCATCTTTAGTAAATCTCATGCAATCTCATGATAAACCATGCAATCCCACTTAATTTCTCCTCAAATGATATTATGATATGAGAACAAGGTCTTACAAACCTTTATGTAGCATTTTCTCATCTTTCCTTTTGATGCCTTAAAGTGCAAATAACAAATTTACAAAGAAACTCCAATTTTTAAGCCTAAACTCAAAAATGTGGCTAAACCATTGTTCTCAAAATGATGTTTCCAATCAAAATCATCTATCATATGCCCCATTTTGGATTTGTAGATCTCTCAAACCAAAATTCAATTCCAACTTTTTCAACTTATAAGCCATTTACAAGCCATTTTGACCATTTTAAAATATCCATGCTCCATGCATTTTCAAACTCTCACAACATCTTATCTAGCCTTAAAATCCCATTTTGAGAAACTTTGATGTTGGGAAGTTTTCCATTTGAAGCTTCCTTGTATGAGTTTTAAGCATATGCTATGAATGACCTGTAATCACCAAATTACCAAAATACCCCTGTCTTGCACAAGCCATAAGTAGAGTTCCCTAAATCATATGAAGGCATACCATACCTTTTTGGAAAGGGGAGACAATGAGGAACACCTCTCTTGCTTGTTCAAAGTCCATTTGAATTATCCTTGAGGGCCAAAAGTTTGTCAGAAGACAGTCAACTTGCACAGACAAATTTCAGTGCCATCTGGTGACCCCTAACTTGCAAGAGCTATAACTTGAGTTCTAGAAATCTCCTTGATGTCTTCCACCACTAAAATTAAAGGTCTTGAGATCCTCTACAAGTTTCATGTTGGCCAAGGATCCATTTGAAGCTTGCATTTTGACTTATTTTGCTTGGAAGTTTGACCTAAACTAGGGAATTTTACCTAGAAACCCTAATTTAGAACCTCCTCTTCTCCTTGATTTCTCTTGATTTATTCTTAGCATAACAACATATCTTTATTCTCCATGTCAAATTATGAACCCCACATCTCTCCAATAGCCCTTAATGCCTTTCAATCAGTCAATTGACCTAGAGTTGACCCAGGGTTGACCCAGATGAAACCCTAGTTGACTGTCTTCAACTGCAATACTTGTGATCACACCAATGACTTGTCTCCTTCTCCAAATGACTTTCTAAGTCCTCCAAGATGTCTAGATACTCCCCGTGCCTTCAATTCACAGCTCATACTTTCCTTGATGATCCCCAGATACCCTCAGCCAGGAGATATATTAACTGCTTGACCCATTGACTTGATAGCTTTCAAATTCTTTTCTGATGACTTGAATGAGATTGAATCAGGATAATAACCTCTTGATAGGCCTCTAGAGATGAGAATAATGATTGGTCCCCCTGTTGTATGACTTGCTATGCTTATGTTATGCCGATGAGTAACCTATGTACATGACTCTATATGCAAATGCTAATGACATTGAAACATAAACCAAGTGAATAAGGTTGGGCAAATTTTAGGGTGCAACAGTTGCCCCTATTCAAGCGGCTTGGACCCGATTGGGTGAAGAGCCCGGAGCCTTCAGACATTCGCGGTACGAGACGGTTGAATACTAGGAACCCAGAAATTTGCCAACCGCAGAAATAAACTGCGCCACTGCTTGGGGAACGACATTCATCAGCTGAATTTAACTGTTACGGCAACCCACTGATCTCGTGCGACCGTGCTGGGGATTCTTCTCATCATCCTGAAAAAGATTGAATCATCGGAAACTTCGTCCTTTGCTTGTCCACGTCAGGACTCTATCTGCTGTCAACTCGGAAAAAACTTCAACAACTTTGCTGGGGACGGCTCGTCTGCCTTCTCGTCAGAGATAAATCGTCCACGTTAGGAATAAACTCTTCCACATTAGGAATACCACCGTCCACGTTAGGACTCACCTTTCCACGTAAGGAATAACCGTTCCACGTTAGGAATAATACTGTCCACGTTAGGACTCACCTTTCCACGTAAGGAATACATCGCTTTTCCCCGTCAGGGGTGACTTTTCTCTGCTTTGTCAAACTCTTCCACGTAAGGAATACGTCTTCTTTTGCTTTGTCCACGTAAGGACTCTTTCTTTTTCCACGTTAGGAATCACAAATTTTCCACGTAAGGAACCCCAATCTTTCCACGTGAGGAATACTATATCGATCTTTCTTTCCACGTTAGGAATGCTTCTTCTTTCCACGTAAGGAATACCGTTTCTTCTTTCCGTCCACGTCAGGACTAAACTTTCCACGTAAGGAATCTATCTCGATATGTCCGCGTCAGGACTAAACTCTTCCACGTCAGGACTAAACTCTTCCACGTCAGGAATAATCTCTTTCTTTCCACGTCAGAAATCAATCTTGATATGTCCACGTGAGGACTCAATCTTTCCACGTCAGGACTAAACTTTCCACGTAAGGAATCTATCTCGATATGTCCGCGTCAGGACTAAACTCTTCCACGTCAGGACTAAACTCTTCCACGTCAGGAATAATCTCTTTCTTTCCACGTCAGAAATCAATCTTGATATGTCCGCGTGAGGACTCAATCTTTCCACGTCAGGACTAAACTTTCCACGTAAGGAATCTATCTCGATATGTCCGCGTCAGGACTAAACTCTTCCACGTCAGGAATAATCAACTTCTTTCCACGTAAGGAATAAATTCGTCTTTCCACGTAAGGAAACCATCTTCTTTCCACATAAGGAAACATTGTCTTTCCACGTAAGGAGAACATCGTCCACGTTGGGACCCACCTTTCCTCGTCAGGAACACCATCTTAATCTGTCCACGTAAGGACTCCAATCTTTCCACGTAAGGACTGATCTTGATCTGAATCTGTCCACGTCAAGACTAAAATTTCCACGTAAGGAATCTACCTTCTTTCCACGTTAGGAATCTCCTCTTGATATGTCCGCGTAAGGACTCTAATCTTTCCACGTAAGGAATCAATCTTGATATGTCCGCGTGAGGACTCAAATCTTTCCATGTAAGGAATCTCCATCTTTCCACGTTAGGAACACAATCTTAATCTATCCACGTAAGGACTCTAATCTTTCCACGTAAGGACTGATCTTGATCTGAATCTGTCCACGTAAGGACTCTGGCTTGATATGTCCATGTAAGGACTCAAGCATCTTCGACCCGCTGGGGAAATACAACTTGTCCACGTCAGGACTCACTTCTTCATCGGTCCCGACCCACAAACTTCTTAGCACTGACGTGATAGCGACTTTGAGGCGGACTCTACTGGGGATATCTGGAAACCAAACTACCGGATGCCTGTTCTGATGCCCGGAGGCCACTTCTGAAATTCTGGTTCATGAAACCTTTTGATGACAAATAACTCTGCTTGGGAATAAAGAGAGACTTATCCTGGTAACTCTGTGGGGAATACTGTCGAAACTGACATTATCATTGAATATCTCATGCCGAGATCTTGAGTATTTGGTAGTTCATTTGAGCAAGAACTCTCTCTACCTGAACTGCTAAAATACAGGAACTGCTTCAGCAAAATAAATGCTGGAAGGATAATGCCGACTCCGCTGGGGATAGCCAGGTGCTACAGAATTATTCCAGCAAAATTAATGCTGTAAGAGTGAAGTCGACTCAGTTGGGAAATTAGGAACTTAAACCAAACACCTTGTTGAAGTAGCATCCTGCTGGGGAATATAACTCTGCTGGGGAATAGCAGATGTGCACAGTACGATTGGATTTCTGCTGGAGAGTGAACTGATATTACACAGTATCCCTGACAAAATAAATGCCAGGACCCACAACCAACTCTGCTGGGGAGAGTCTTAATCTTCGAGTTCTACTGGGAGGAAAGAACACTTGCTGAAAAGAGAGAACTCCGCTTCAGGGATACTAACGTGCCCCCAGTCTGTATTTTGTATAGCTTGCCCCTGAATCTGCAACCATTTTGGAGTGGACCCTACAGTCCTTGTATCTTGACAACCAGACATGGACGGCTTCTACATTTCGGACCTCGAAGGGGTGTTTCAAGAACATAACTTTCGTGCTTCTAGGGTGACCTGCCCCGGTTTCGCAACAATCTTTTGTCTCTGATCGACTGTGTCGTGGAGTACTGCCCATAGCTATGAGAGATTTGCCAAATCTTGACCTGACTGCCCCGGATTTACTGATTCTAGGATGACTGACTTTACCTGAATTAATCAGTATAGCTTGCCCCAGTTCACGAAATATTTGGGCATTCTGCATTTTATCCCGATCATACCTTCCACTGTAGGAATCTTTCCTGTCGGCATGCGCTTACTCGCAAGTAACACAAGTTGTTCTGCATAAAAGATATATTAAACGCAATACATATGACAGTTTCAAAATCCAAGCCTGTTCACTGAAAATTTTGTGACATGTAATGAATCAATTATCAAAATGTCAATATGAAAGCTGGTAAGAGGAACCCTTTTAGGAGTCAGAATCGACGAGATCTTTACTGACGTATGCCCTCGGACAAAACCTGTTTCAATTAGGACTTTTGCGGGTTGTAACGTGGTCAGGTTCACGGTTAACAAGGAAAGATATAGGCTCAAAATTTATTTCGACCCACCCATTTTTCGTGATGTTCTCCAATCCTATGTTCAGCTAATCTGACTTCAGCGTTCACCTATTAGAGGTGGAATGATAGGAGTGATGGTTCAGGATACCACGCGTTTTTCTTTTTTGAGTGACGGTCATTTGCTTTTCGTCTTTGGGTACCCAGAATCACACGACTTTTGTCCTTTTCGAGGATTTGTTCTTTTCTTTGACAATCCTTTTCGTCTTTCGTTTTTTCGTTCCCTAACTTTTGCCTGGACTGAGTATCTTTTGTTTTTTTTTAGTCCAGCAGGATGCCCTAATTTTTGCCTAAGTCGCTTGTTTTCAAGTTTTGACTTAGCGGGCTTTTGATTCTTTTTGCTTTTCGTTCTTTTTTTTTTTTTTTTGAACAAGTCGCGTGACACTGGTTTGTCTGACTTTTTTGTGGAATAATGTGACTGTTTCACTCTTGTCGCTTAACCATTGTGGCTTTTTAGGCACGACCTATACAAGTGTGATTTATCCTCAACCGGACACTCCTTTCACGATTCGAACGCTTGGCCAAACTAACTGCCGCCTACCCTGCCCCGGGTTAAGATTTAGGTTTTTTCATTTTCAAAAGAAACTCCTACTACCGGCTCAAAGGGGTTATCAAGGGATTATCTTCCTTATATCTCCGGTGTTTAGGGATTGAAACAATGCCTGTATCTCATCAACAGGTTCTTTATCCAAAAGCATATGATCGGAATATTATTCGTCATCTGTTTTCGTCATCCTCCCCAGATTCCTGCTAAAACAAGCATTAAGCATTAAAGAAAAACAAAGAGTGAACACGACTGGATTAATTCAAAACATGCATATTCATTTTGTTTATTAATATCAATTGAAAAACAACAAGTTTTAAGAGCGAAATTTGCAATTACACAGAAAAGAAACTACAAATGTGAGGACATGAACAAGATAACATGAAAAATGTCGGCGTCTCGGAACTGGACTTCCCGCACTCTGACTTATTGGCGAGTCAATCATCCTCAGAAGCTATCATCAGGGGTAGTCTACTGCTGTCTCGATCTTCCTTCACCGGCCCGATCAAATCTGGGAAACCTTTTCATCACCCCGGCTTTTGCTTGTCTATGGCTTTGCACCACCTTGGGGACCCTATCAGAGAAGTTAATGACCCTGCTGTCGATTAAATCTTGGACGTTATGCTTGAACGCGTGACAACCTTCAATATCATGTCCGGGAGCCCCGAAGTGGAATTCACAGTGCCTGCTTGCATCATAGCCATCCGGCAGAGTGCCGGTTATTGGCGCCAGAGTTCTTTTCTCCACCAAGTTCAATCTTAGTAGTGTCTGTAACAAATCTGCGTATGTTGAGGGAGGCTTCTCAAACACCCTCCTCGGCTTCTTTCCCCGAATTCTTTGTTGAGCTGGATACTGGCCTCTTGTATGCTGCTGGCTTTGCTCGGACGATTCCTTGGGCTCACGCGTTATCATCCTTAAATTCAACCCTGGCATCGGCAGCTGTTGTGGACATGGAGACTCAGCTTTCAGTGGTTCTGGGATATACCTCGATTCGTCTGCGACCTCTGGCGGAGAAATGGGAATATCAGTCCCTGCAACTTTTATGCCCCCCGGTACAAACTCAATTATTTTCCCATCCAGCAAATCTTGGATCTTATGCTTAAAAGCTTTGCATGTTGCAATGTTATGCCCCGGTGCTCCGGAGTGGAAGGCGCAATGGGCGTTCAAGTCATAGTCTGGTGGCGGCTGCCCTGTCAGTGGAACCAAAATGCGGGGCTCAACCAGTTGGAGTTGGAACAAGAGTTGCACCAGCTGATCATAATCCACAGGGATCTCATCAAATACTCTGTTAGAAGACCTCATCCTCTTACCACACCTTCTTGAGTTATCCTGCAAAATCAATTGCGACTGCTGACGAGGAGAATTCTGAGCTTCGAATCCTGGGGAGGGTCTCTTAAGCCTATCCTGCGTGGGTAATGGTTCTTCAGACCCCTGAGGAATAGATAATCCAGCCGCGTCTTCCGACATTTGCCCTCCTTCTCTCCTGAGTACGTTCCTTAATACTTCAGCCATCAACCCTATCTGTGCCTTCAGTCAGCAGTTCTCTTCTTCTAGCGTCTCTTGATTCGAGCGCAACTCTTGCACATCTTTCGTGAACTGCCCCAGCTGGCCTTGAACATCCGTTAATTCTGCTTGAACCTGTTTGATGGCTACCCCCACAAGTTGGGGTATGCGGCCTGGGAGAAAACCATGATTCTCTAGCTGAGCAAAGTCGGCAGCTCTATCATTAGCCCGTGCCATCAGAGGCTGCACCGTATCCTGCAACTGCTTCTGACTCTCGGCCATGGCCTCCATTACCCGTATAAGCCTCATTATGTTGTCGTGCACCTCTTGCATCTCAGTCGGATCCTGACTCATGACTTCCTTGCTGCTGCTTCTGGTTGAACGCCAGGGAATTCTCCGGTCGCTAATCTTGGAGGACCTGAGAGACATAGGAGATGAGATACAATTTAATAATTACCTGTAATGCAATATGAATATGAATGCAATGCAATGTGTGTGCCTGTGCATTAGGGAAATTTATTCCCCCAGTTCTAGTGTGAAGGTGCCAGTGCAGTGACAGTGCTGACAATAGGAATATCGGAGCTGAATCATAGAAAGCCTCATATATTGCAGAGAAAACCAATAAGCCAAGAGTACAATATCACTGAGTACAACAAGAAGGCATGACCTCATCCAACAATCCTGGTGATGGTCAGCACTATGCAAATAAAGCATACAAGCGAATATGTGAAATGATCAAATGCTCTCAAAAGCCCGGTATTCTTTTATCAACTTCTTGGTCTCTGGGTGACCTGGTCGGGTGAGCAGTCCTTCAACCAGCTGGTTTCTTCTCTTAAGAACACGACACACGTCTCCAGCAGTTTCTTCCCATGTCGCTTCTCCGAAGCAATCTTCTAGTTTTCGCTTTTGGGACACCATTTCATCTCTGCATTTGATTGCCTTGTTCAGTGCATTCTGGACACTATACCGGGTCATAACTTCTTCCTCACACTTCTTGATGCTAGACTTCAACCTCTCTTCGAGGTCGGAGATTTGCTGTTTCAGCTTATCTTCCCTCATCTTATTGTTGGTGAGAGTAGCATTCCAAGTCTTGTTGCAAGAGGAGATTTCTCGGTGTGCCGCGTCAAGCGCTTTCTTTTTTGATTCCAGCATGTCATGGGAACTTCTGAACTCTTGCCCCAGACGTTCGCGCTTTTTCTTCTCCTCAGTCAACTCGGCCCCTAACCTGTTTAACAGCTCGATCTGTTGTTGGAAAGCATATACAGCCTTGTTTTTCTCACTGCGTACTTGAGCTAGCTCTTGCTCTAACCCTTCGTTGACCTTCATCAAGGCTTCTTTTTCCTTCACAACTTGCTCGTAGGCCTCCCTAGAAACAGTAGTTGGCTCTTCTGCCGGGACGGGAACAATGACGGGTGCAGCTGGAAATGGCATTAATAACTGACTTGCTCGTTCCTGGATCCAAACCCTGTAAGGTTCATAAGCCTGGCAATCGTTCTTACCTAACAGTGGCTTCCCTTTGCGGTTAATACGTGTCCAGGCATGTTGCAACTTGGCTAATAACTCCCCCTTCACGTCACCGGTGAAGTACAGAGATTCCTGTACTTCTTCCTCCTGAGGTGGATTCTTCAGTGCATATCCGAACTGGCGAATGAATAGAGAAGGGTTGTAATTGATACACCCTTTTCTTCCTATCAGCGACACATTAGGGTACCCAGAACAGCTGAAGATGAGCTCGGATCCCAACAAATCTCGATCAAACCATACAACGTCTTCGGAAGATAGCCTCATCAGGCGTTCTGACCAACTGGATGAGGTTGCACTGTCCACAAATGGTCCCTTCATGGGAAGGTGACTCTTGAACCACATATTCAACAGAGGAGCACAGCAGTACACAGCCTTTCCTCTTCGGTTCTCATTCTTATAGTGCAATGAATGATAGAAGTCTCCAATCAAAGTTGGCACTGGGTTGCCTGCAGCAAACAGATAGAAAGCATCCAAATCCACAAAGTTGGGCAAGTTAGGAAACAACACGATTCCATAAATGCATAGAGCCAGAATAGCATTGAAAACCACCCAACAACCGTTCTTGGCGTACTCTTGAGCCTGGCCAACCAGAAAATCCAAAGAGAAACCTGAAACCCCAAGCCAAGAAGTCACTAACAACTCAGCAGCGTTCATGTGCAAGGCTTTGGCTAAGTCCTCCAACTTGGGCTCAGCAGCAGAGTGAATAAAGGGAACCTTGTTCTGCACGGGAAGCTCAGTAAACTCCACATACTCCTCAATGGTAGGCCCTAGAATAAAGTCAGCAAACGTAAAGCATCTCAATGCGGGGTCATAAAACTGCATCAAGGTGTACAGCCCGTTCATCTCATCAGCAGTGGGCTTGCAGACTAATCTCAGTAATCTTCCATGACTCATTCGGAAGCTTCTTCTAACCTCTTCATCAGCAAGAGATATCAGACCGAGTAAAGGGGTAATGTCAGGTGCAGGCAGCTTATACGCAACTGTTTTCCTCAAACCAGCCATAATTAATACTCAGAAGTCCGGGCACTAGAACTAGGGAAATGCAAATGCACCTGCAGCACAGACACACGTTAGTGAAATGCAAATGGTAATGGATATGCAGGCAATGCAATGCAAGTAACATGCAACAGGGACCAAAGCTGTAGCTGAATATCCTGAACCATATCAAGAGATCTCAGATAGACCCTCCAGAAGTCCTCAAACCCTGGTCTCAGATAGACCTAAAACAAAGCTCCATTACTGGTCTCTGATGGACCTCAAACCATAACTCCCACTGGTCTCTGGTAGACCTCAAATCACATCTCCAATTGGTCTTTGACAGACCTCAGAACACATCTCCAAATGGTCTCTGACAGACCTCATAACTCTCCATAAATACCCAGGATCTCTGATCGAGAACAAACCGGTATCTGAAGGTCTGGTTACCTGCATAACCCCAAATCCCCTCACAGGTGGGTGGCCCTATAACTGGCACAAGGTACGGCATCCTATGCGGTCGTCGGCGTCACAGACTTTCAGGGTTGATGATACGATTCCCAGAAGGAGTGGCATCATCAAATCCTGAAGAGGCCTCACTTAGCCAACTCCCAAATGATCGGTTCCCGGAGTCGACAATTCAGCTGACCAACAACCCCTTCGACCCAAAGGGTAGAAAAAGAAGCCAACCAGAAGAACCTCGTCCGAGTGTAGATTTCATGAGACACTAATGCAAGCAAAGCCGGCACGCGCCCACTACTTTCTACTCTAATTCTAGGTGCACTCAAGCCCAGGTCCGGCTTATCTCTCAATATCAGAACACCCGTCACACCCCAAATACAGCAATAATAATCAATATACAAAGCTGAAAATAAAGATCAGAAATATACAATAACTCCATACAAAATCCTCGACGGGAAAACAAGCGCTAGGATTGACTCGCTCAAAGGGACGTTGGATCCCAAATGCATAAGAACCATCGCAGTTCTTAGCAGCCAGGGGACGTTGGATCCCCAGCAGAGTCGCCAGCTGTCGCTACTGCGAAAATCGGCGCCGGCTGAACAGAAGAGTCGCCACCGTGCGTTATTTATCCCACGGGAGGGAAAGGAAACGCTCAGAGTAAACCTCGCACAACACGGGAAAGGTATGGTCGTCGCAACCAAAACCTGGATTCGGGAGTCGGTTACGCAAGGGGAAGGTATTAGCACCCCTCACGTCCGTCGTACTCGACGGGATCCACGCTTGTTTTCGGGTATGGATTGTTATTCTATCTACTCTAAAGGTCAGGGGTTAAAATGAAAAGAAAATGAGAAAAAAAATGACTCGGCAAAGTATCGCACTTTATGCCTACGTATTCTTGTCTGGAACGAGAAATCAGAGTCAACGTAGTTCGCCTACCTACGGGAAAGGAGGGGAAGGTTGCTCGCTAGGATATCGCATCCTATGCCTACGTACTTCCACACAACATGGAAGATCAGAGCAAACGTAGTTCGGGCCACGTACGACATAAGTCTGTCCTTGATTGATTTTATTCCTTCTGAAAAAGGGTTTCTTGATTAGCAGTCCCGGCGGACAAAAATGACGTCTTGATGAGTTCACATTCTTTTACGGAAGAAGTGTCTTTTATTGTGTTTGAAATCTTTATGTGTTTTTCTGTTTGTTTTGAGAGAGAAGAGACAGAACTCTAACCTACGGTTGCGAAGGGAATCAAACTAACCTAATGTTATCATGCATGGGTTAAGACCTAGTGTCTATCATGTTCCTCTCTTGCACAGAGAGAAACAGAGATCCTACGGGATAGGCAGAAACAGAAACAATAACAGATATAATAAAGCGGTAAAATGCATGGATGCAATAGTACAAGCGAGGCAAGGGAGTCCCACTCAACCTCGAACCTAGAAAACAATAGGCGAAAGTGAACAGGCTTCACTTTCAACCCAACAGGGTAAACAGCAAACAATACAGTCCAGAAAACCAATCAATACAACAGAAATGAAACACAACAAGAAAAATAAACAGCTTCAGCAGCTCTGACTCAACATCTAGCTTCAAGTAATCTCCAAGCATCAATCTCCATCTTCATGGCCTCCAGGTAAGGGCTTTGATCATCAGTCTTTTTATCTGCAATGGCTTTTCTTCAAGTTCAAACCTCCAGGATGAGGAATCAGTCACAAGAGTGAAGTGAATGAATGTTAGACAGTTAATTACCTACCAAGGGTGGTTCATCAACTGTTAACATTAAACAGAAAGTTTCCTCTCAAAAGTTCTATCTTTCAAATATATTCACTGATCCTTCCAAAGGAAGGAGGTGGATATTTGAAAGAGACTTTGAATCATAGAGAAAGGATGGATGCAGACAAGGCATTCCATGTTTGAGAAACAAGCTTTCTAATCTAGAGCTCTGCCTAGCTCCTAAACCCTAGTCTCCTCAGCAGCTGCTAGCAATAACCTCCTATTCAACTCTGGCAGTTGATCTTCCATCTCTGAATCTCCAATGGTCTTCATCTCCTCAAGTCTTCAGCTCTCCCAGGTCCCCAGACAATCCCAATACCCACACAAGCAAGCAATAATCCCCAGAGGGCACACCACACCAGTCAATCAGATATATACAGAGTATTAATAGCAGTAGGGGAATCCTGACTTTTTCTAAGGGATCTAATAACTACCCATAGCCCCTATAGTCCCATAACTAAACTAGTCAAACCCTAAGTCCTAAGGGAAAAGAATCAAATCTCCTAAGTCATCACCTAAAACCCTAGTTTTATTCATGTTGTTCACACCTACACTAAGCACCTAAAATTAATTTCTAAAAAAGGGAACTAAATTGTTTCTACAAGTTTAATGTCTAAACTAAACAACCTAAAAAGAATGGACAAAAAATATTAAAGCATCTAGTAGAACAAAAATTAACAAAATCATGCATGAAATGAAACTTTTTAAAATGCTATTTATTTGGCAAATATGGGAAAAATATCAAATAAAAAATAAAATGCAATTTTTATTTTTTATAATTTTCTAGACTCTTTAAAGAAAATGATGCAAAAAGAATGAATTAAAAATATGCAATTTCTAATTTGTTATGAATTTTCAAAAATGAAATGTTGAAGTTCAAGTATACTACTTAACCCTAATTAAACTATCCTAAGTTCAATTATCTAAACTAACCAAATTTTATTCTAACAAATCTAGTAATAAATTCTGGGAATACTACAATTCAATATTAATCACCACAAAAAAGAATGGGAAAAAAATCTATTTCTAAGTGTAAGAACAAAAATCTACAAGATCATGTATGAAATAAAACCTTCAAAATATGCATTTATTTGTAAAATATGGAAAAAATGCGAAAAAAATATAAAATGCAATTTTTATATTTTTTTTAATTTTCTAGACATGTTAAGGAAAATATTAAAAAAAGAATGAGTTAAAAATATGCATTTTCCATTTAGTTATGAATTTTTGAAGATGAATGAAACAAACAGGAAAATGAATACGAAATAGAAAGAAATAAGTGGAAGGGGTGCAAATAAAAAGAAATGATAGTTGAAATCATTGGGCCTGGAAATGAGGGGGGTGGCGTTAGCGAATCTGGCCCAAGTCTTCATTAAAATTCAGATTAAACTGTGGCCATAAGATCTTTGGTCAAGTCAAATTTTTCCTCTTCATCCAACGGCTCTCCTCTTTCTTCTTCCTCTAGAAACCCTAAACTCATGAAAAACCATCTCCATGCAAGCTTCTTCCATGGATCATAACTCCTTCATTACACCACGAAATCACACGAAATAAAAACCAATTTCGCTCCATTTTCTGCCCTCTATCCAACCATGCCCATAACTTCCCTTGAAACCCTCTACAATGTGCAAACCGAAACCACCAACCCTATGGTTCCACCATGAAAGCTTGACATGCAACTGTAACAAACCTTGAAAATAATGGTAGCCACGTGTTCTACATGTTACACTGAGTATACTAAACTATAGCACATGCATTAAAACCTCATATTCCAACCATTCTTGATCTTGAAAGAATTGACACCACATCTTGAACCTCCATGGATTGACCTTAAACTCACCATAAATGATCCTTAAGTGGTCTCTATCATGAATATCACAACAACTAACCCTAACCATGCATAATTATGGTGATTCGAATCAAAACGTATTCTTACCAAATGGATATGGTGATGGTTGCTATCCCTTGTTTCAGCCCTTGCCAATGGTGCCAAATGATCTTTATATGATGGTGATGATGCTGGTGAAGAGAATTCGTGCTCAAGCTTCTTGAAAATGGCAATTCGAACCTTCACGCAACTTGGAGTGATGAAGTGGAACTCATGATTCAGCCATGAATTGATGTGCCTTCTTCGTGCTTTTTACTCTACAACAATGGAGGATGATGATGATGATGATAGCTAGCACAAACAATGGAGTTTGGGAGAGATGGGAATCAAAATGCAATTTTGGAGTTATGAGATGAAAGTATGGTTTGCAAGCAAATAGAATCACCAACCATTGCATGGATCATCTCTAGGGCATATATAGATGTCAATGGAAATGTGTGGAAACTTTGAGAACCTTCCAAGAAGTTTCTAGAATGTATCATGCAATGAGAATTTGAATTTTCCATCTTTAGTAAATCTCATGCAATCTCATGATAAACCATGCAATCCCACTTAATTTCTCCTCAAATGATATTGTGATATGAGAACAAGGTCTTACAAACCTTTATGTAGCATTTTCTCATCTTTCCTTTTGATGCCTTAAAGTGCAAATAACAAATTTACAAAGAAACTCCAATTTTTAAGCCTAAACTCAAAAATGTGGCTAAACCATTGTTCTCAAAATGATGTTTCCAATCAAAATCATCTATCATATGCCCCATTTTGGATTTGTGGATCTCTCAAACCAAAATTCAATTCCAACTTTTTCAACTTATAAGCCATTTACAAGCCATTTTGACCATTTTAAAATATCCATGCTCCATGCATTTTCAAACTCTCACAACATCTTATCTAGCCTTAAAATCCCATTTTGAGAAACTTTGATGTTGGGAAGTTTTCCATTTGAAGCTTCCTTGTATGAGTTTTAAGCATATGCTATGAATGACCTGTAATCACCAAATTACCAAAATACCCCTGTCTTGCACAAGCCATAAGTAGAGTTCCCTAAATCATATGAAGGCATACCATACCTTTTTGGAAAGGGGAGACAATGAGGAACACCTCTCTTGCTTGTTCAAAGTCCATTTGAATTATCCTTGAGGGTCAAAAGTTTGTCAGAAGACAGTCAACTTGCACAGACAAATTTCAGTGCCATCTGGTGACCCCTAACTTGCAAGAGCTATAACTTGAGTTCTAGAAATCTCCTTGATGTCTTCCACCACTAAAATTAAAGGTCTTGAGATCCTCTACAAGTTTCATGTTGGCCAAGGATCCATTTGAAGCTTGCATTTTGACTTATTTTGCTTGGAAGTTTGACCTAAACTAGGGAATTTTACCTAGAAACCCTAATTTAGAACCTCCTCTTCTCCTTGATTTCTCTTGATTTATTCTTAGCATAACAACATATCTTTATTCTCCATGTCAAATTATGAACCCCACATCTCTCCAATAGCCCTTAATGCCTTTCAATCAGTCAATTGACCTAGAGTTGACCCAGGGTTGACCCAGATGAAACCCTAGTTGACTGTCTTCAACTGCAATACTTGTGATCACACCAATGACTTGTCTCCTTCTCCAAATGACTTTCTAAGTCCTCCAAGATGTCTAGATACTCCCCGTGCCTTCAATTCACAGCTCATACTTTCCTTGATGATCCCCAGATACCCTCAGCCAGGAGATATATTAACTGCTTGACCCATTGACTTGATAGCTTTCAAATTCTTTTCTGATGACTTGAATGAGATTGAATCAGGATAATAACCTCTTGATAGGCCTCTAGAGATGAGAATAATGATTGGTCCCCCTGTTGTATGACTTGCTATGCTTATGTTATGCCGATGAGTAACCTATGTACATGACTCTATATGCAAATGCTAATGACATTGAAACATAAACCAAGTGAATAAGGTTGGGCAAATTTTAGGGTGCAACAGGTGGTTAACACTCTTGTGGTTTGGTAAAGATAGTCTATACTCCATCATGATTTTCAGCTGCCTATTGACAAATTGAGGAACTGATCACCCTTAATCTCTTGTTGATAGTAGTTGGAGTTCTGTTGGATGGGATGGACGTGTCTTGCAAGCTTAGGTGGCGTGAGCAGAGAATTGTTTGGAGCTAAGCCAGGTGCTTAAGAAGTGTGTTGATGAGTCGGCACGAGACAGTGAGGAGATGGTTAATTTTGATGGGAATTCGGGGTGCTAATGAAAGTGGGAAGATGGCGGTTTTGCCGACTAATTATATCTGTTTGGACAGTCGAAGAATTAAATTGATTGAGTAGTGTTGAGAATTATGTCTGGTGTGTGTGCTACGGCAACAGATTGTGGAGTTGAGTATAAGGGTGGATAATGACTTCTAGTGATTACTAAAGGAAATGAGATGTGGAATACATGGTTGGTATAATTGGACCCTTAAGCATTTCAAGAGTTGGAGAGGTATTGGATGACCTTTAAGTGTGGAAGGGTTGTTTCCGTGATTTTGTCGTAACGGAAAACCGTAATTCAGAATGACGCAAGATTAGAAGCGTTGGAAGATATTACAGTGCTCTATGTGATGGGAAAGTAGTGACATGGAATTAAGTATTTATTGGCGGAAAATGTTTGGATGTTATGGTAAGCGCGGAGAGTGCGGTTTGTGTTATCACCATAAGTTCACAGCTGAGTGTCCGTTTGATATAATGATTTTCCACACTTGATTGAGAGAGTCAATGGTTATGTAACCGATGGTGTTCGGATATGTTCGGAGAGTATAGGGGTTCATGTTGAGCGTCGGGAACTTGAGTTATTAGTATTGGGGAAGAGGCAGTGATGTACTACTGTGAAGAAAGTTCAAAGAGTTTTGAGAAAGCTGTCAACAGTTCGTGTATTGGTTTTGCCAAGTCCGACAGGATTGTCGTTGTGTTTTGAGATACTTTGTTGATATGATTAAGAGATGTGTTAAGTACAACATTAATGAGTTTTGGTTATGCTTGAAGGCAATATAAAGTACAGAGAGGGATTATCTGACAAGTAATTTGGAGTGGGTTGCTGTTGTGTGTTTGTACCGGAGTTTGGAAGCCTCAATTGTTTAGTTGAGATTTGAGATGGTTACTGACCTTAAGGTATTTGTTTTATTTGAGAGAGAGTCAAATATGAGACAGAGAAGTAATTGGAACTCCTGAAGGAGTATGGTTTTGGTTAAATTACCATTCGGATGAGACCAAGTGGTAGCTAAGATATCGAATCGGGAATTTTGGTATACACTAATGAAGATGGTAAGGAAGTTAGAACTGATTAAGCAAATTCAGATATGAGTTCGGCCTGTGAAGAGACTTCTTATGGAGTTGAGCCTTGGATGTTGAGATTGACTTTTGGTATTCTGATGAGGTTCGAGGAAATCAGAATTCTGAGTTGAGTTGATAGATTAATTGAATTTAATGGATAAAAGTCAGAGGACTTATTTTTGGATTAAGGGAAATGGTATTGTGAGATGTCGTGATGAAGTGTGTATTCTGAATAGTGTGAGTTGGATAAGAGTACTCAGGGAGAAGTACATCGAGAAAGATGGAGTATCCATGCAGGTACTAGGAAGATGCGACCGAATTTGAGAAATAGTTTTGGATAGCCATAGATGGAGAAGGAATTGATTGAGTTTGTATATGTTGATTAGACTTGCTGGGAATTGAAGTGTGGACATTAGAGATGGTTGGATCTGATACAACTGTTGAGTATTTCGAGTGGGATGGGATAGTATTCCCATGGGCTTTGTGCCGGGTTTTCTGATGAATTTGAGGAAGTATGATCCGATTTGGACAGTTAAGAATGGATTAACAAGAGTAACTCGTTGCCTACCAGTGAAGATGAATCATTCTGTTAGATGGGAACTCAA
Source organism: Lathyrus sativus (assembly GCA_963859935.3). Classification (NCBI taxonomy): domain Eukaryota; kingdom Viridiplantae; phylum Streptophyta; class Magnoliopsida; order Fabales; family Fabaceae; genus Lathyrus; species Lathyrus sativus. The sequence goes on along the minus strand of OZ012738.1, from coordinate 113,975,508 downwards.
GTTTTTCGTTAAGATTATGGGAAAGATTGCGAAAGCGGTTGGGTGCCATGTTGAAGATGAACTCTGACTAGCGTCCGTAAATGGCATGGACAAACGAAGAAAACTATCCAGTATGAAGAGGACTCGTTGAGAGCTTGTGTGTTGGACCAAGATGGATCTAAGGGTAGTTAATTGTCGTTGATGGAGTTGCCTACAATAAATGTTGCCATTTCGTATCGGAAACAACATCGTATGAAGTTCGTTGGGTAAGAGGGTATGACTCCTTTGTGTTGTTGCATGTCCAACGGGAGTGTTGTACTCGGATCAAAGACCGTGCAAGGGACGATGGAAACGATCAAAGAATCCAAGTAAGGCTGTGTTTTGAGAGTTATGGTAGTAATTGGTGTTGGTCGAGCTTGAAGTCTCGTGAGCACCCTGTGTTTTGTTGATCTGTATCAGAGTAGCGCAGCGGAAGCGTGAGGCGGATAGCATGTTAGACTGTTTTACCGCTGTCGCTTGAGAGGATTGCATGAGGTGTTCATATGTCTAAGTTGAAGAGGTACATTGATTCAGGAGGATGGTGTACAAGTGAGAGAGAATTTGACTTCGTAGGCGTGGCTAGTTCTAGTTGTTGATAAGAAACAACTTCGAAGTATAGAGATTTCTTTGGTGGAAGTAGTTATGGAAGAATTGGATTTGGAAGAATTGGAATGCGAGAGTCGCATCCAGAGTTGTTTGGATCAGATAACATTTTCGAGGACGAAAATTCCTAAAGTGGGGGAGGGTTGTAACAGCCCAATTTTCGATAACTGATTAATTGTACTAATGGATTGGTTTAGGTGGTTTATCTGATTTAAATAAGTTATGAGATTTATTTAATATGAGTTAATGGATTTAACTAGTTTATTCTATTTGGTGGAATAAGGTGGGCTTAGTAGATATTTTCCAATTAATGATAAAATGAGATAATTGTGAAGAGAGAAATGGAATGGAAAGAAAATAATAGAGAGGAAGGAAAAAAGAAAAAAAAGAAATAAAAGGATATAAAAAGGGGATTGGAGAGAAAGAGAAAGATAGAAAGAAAGAAAGAAAAGAGAAAGAAAGAAAAAGAGGAGAAATGAAGAGGAAAAAGGGAAAAAGCTTGGAGAATCTTCAAGAACCAATTTCGAAGCTCCGATTAATCGAGGTAAGGGTGAGAAACATTGCTATTTAATCATTGTATGCTATTATGTATGTTGGGTTTGGGTTTGTGGATGTTTTTCATCACTTTCCATTTTAGGGCAAGTTGGATTAATCGGTAGAATGATGATTTAATCGGTTGAAACTTGGAAATAATGCCGTAGAATAGTCGGGTAACATGAGGGTATGTTGTTTGAGCTGATTTTGATGATTAAGTGGTTGGTTGATGGTGGGATAAAGGGAGAAGACAGAATGGGGTTCTGTTCTGCGCAGGTTCGCTGGCTCTCGCCAGGCGAGTGAAGGCGAAGCTTCGCCGGGCGAAGCCCAGCGAATGCTGGCGAATAAATATGATTAAGTCCCAGTGGACTTCGCTGGCGGGTTCTCCAGGCGAAGGGTTGTTGGCGAATGTTCGCCGGGCGAGCATGCTGGTGAATGGTGGCGAACCAAGTCAGTAGCTACTGACTTCGCTCGCTGGGGAGTTTGCCGGGCGAAGGTCCAACGAGTATTCGCTACGAGGGTTCGCCAGGCGAATGAAGGAGAATCAGACAGCATTCTTTTTTTTATTGTGTTGTTCATGTGGTGATTGTTTGGTTGATTCACATAGGTTAATACCTCTATGATATGAATAAGTATGTGATCCATGGTGATGATATGTGTTGTGGGTAGCCTTTGGGCGTGAATCCTAGACTTGTGGTATGAGTATTAATCAGATCGATTATAAATACATGAGAACATGATAATGATTATGTGTGTATTATTTAATAATGGTAATGTGCGTATCATTTGATGAGTTTGTGAAGGTTTGATGTAGTGTACAATTAGGTAATAAGTATGCATGAGAACATTGTGGATATATGTGTGCATAACTTATAATTGTATTATTGGTACTGTGACATGTATACCTTGTATGAAATGGCATGAGATGAATAATAAACATAATACAAAAATGTATTGTGGATGTATATTGTTTATATGCGGTTGTATGTTAAGATACATGAAGAATGCATGAGAGCATATTGATGGATATGCGTGCATCGTTTGATAAATATGATGTTTGTATTGATTGGATGCGATTATGTATGAACAATACGTGAGAATATATCGTGAATATATGTACATTGTGTGGTAAATGTGTTATGCGTGTAAGCATGATGTAATTCTTGTATGATGAATTACTTGAGAATGCATGAGAACATATTGTGGATATGTGTGCATTGTTGATAATGCGGTGATGATATTGAATTGTGAATGTATATTGTTGGTATATGGTGGTATGAATAGAATGCATGAGAACATGTCATGGATATGTGTGCATTGCTTGATAGATGTTGTAAATGCATATTGTATGTATGTGATTAAATGTGAATAATGCATGAGAACATATCGTGGATATGTGTGCATTGTTTGATAACTGTGAAGAATGCATGAGAACATATCGTGGATATGTGTGCATTGTGAGTGATAATATGGTGATAGTGTTGAATTATGAATACATCGATGAATGTTATGTGAATATCTTGTGTGTGCAATCATAATGTAATTCTTGAAGAGATGAATTATTTGAATGCATGAGATTAAGATGTCGGTCTTAAGTGCATTTGTTGTGGCTGATTGTACATGCATCATTTAGTCAAGAGGCAATGTCTGTTAGTTTCGTGGAAACTAGTGGCTTGTCCCAAACCTAGAAGAGTGGGTTTGAAGGCTTAGAGGACGGGCCTTTGTTGTTATCGGTCTAGAAGAGTGGACCCAGTTTAATGTAAAAAACCGAAAAATGATAACGAGTTATCGGCCTAGAAGAGTGGACCCGGTTTAATGTAAAAACCGAAAAATGATAACGGAAGTCGGTACCGCATTGCATTGAGTTGCATTGAGTTGTTGAGTCACATTGTATAATGTCATTGATATATGAAGTATGCATGTGAATGAGATGTTTGTTGAATACTTATGAAGCGTGCATGAAGAGATGCTTACGTGTGAATGTTAAGATTGTGGAATTGTGGATGTATGCATGATGTAAAATGCTTGGTGAATATTCATGTTGTATATATATATATATATATATATATATATATATATATATATATATATATATATATATATATATATATATATATATATATATATATATATATATATATATATATATATATATATATATATATATATATATATATATATATATATATATATATATATATATATATATATATATATATAAGTGACGATGTAAATGACTATGAGTTGAATTGTGGTGAGAAATAGGGAGTTAATTATATGATACCTATGTATACATGATTTTATGCTTTGATTATTATGGTAATATTTCTCACCCTTCTGTTGTTTTATAATGCTCTATGAGGCATTGCAGATTAGGTTGCTGGAGGACTTTATGAAGTTCTGCTTGTAGTTCGAGGTCGCTACGTGTGTAGCGGTTTAGTAATTATTTATGGGTCGAGTCATGCTCTGGTCGTGTAACACGGGGATCGATTGCTTATGTTTTAGGATTACATTATGTAACCTAAGTTATGTTTTCATATTTGGAGTAATTGAGATAATGAGATGTTGGCCTTAGTGCCTAGAGATGTTGATTTTATATGACGAAAGTAAATGTTTCTTTTAAAGGATTTTCATTAATGAATCCGCTGCTAAATGGAAAGGTGTTTATGAGCATGACAGATTGTTTTAATGTGGTGCAAGTTTTGTGTGATGCCCTTTTATGGATGCATGTTAACTTTTACTCTGATTATGCATATATTATTTGCGGGGCTTAGAAGGGTGTTACACGTCTTTCCCCAGTGTCGTCGTGTTGTCTGCATCTCTGCATTTACCATTTCATCATACGCACCATACTAAATTCATGGCATTGTCAGCAATATAGTTTATTTCCGTTTTGTCCATAGCATTGCATATCACTGCATCTAAGGGCAAAATTTTCGGTTATCTATATTTAAATCCCTCCCCCATGATTTCTCGAGCCTTCGTCGCTCAAATCATCTGGTGAAGCTATTTAAATAGGGGCAACTGTAATACCCCAAATTTTGCCCTAAGATTAGTCGTTTCATCTTGCATCCCATTTCATTTTGCATTGCGTTTAAACTAACCACTAACGGGTTGTGCAGTTGTTTGATTGTTGCAAGAAAATATCATGTGGCGCGCTCTTTTAGTTTACAGGGTTTCTAGTGCCACTTTATTTTGAATGAATAAAATAGCACAATTGGCAAGAGACCCTGTGTAAGGAGTTGTGAGTGTGAGAGGTCGAGAGTTCGAGTGCTTTAAAGTGGGCATTAGGTTAGAGTTAACCCTAATTTGTTACCTATATAAACATAAGTTGTATTTAAGAAAGGGAGGAAGAGGACAAAAAGAAAAAACGGTGGCCGTTCTCACGATTTATCATAAGAGGGGATTTTTTTGGAAGAACCCTAGAAGGCTCGAATTCATCATCGGCCAAACGCTACCGGCGAGCAAAAAGTTCCAACGGCAAGGGGATCTTTGTTCATCATCATCGCCGTTGCCGTAAGCTTTCTCTTTCCTTTGATTTACGGCATTTTATAATTTTTGTGTGTTGTTTTGTTCATTGATTGTAGATTAATGGGAAGAATAAATAGAAGAAGGAACCATTGACATGCAAGGATTGAAGGAGAGGAAAAACTTCGATAGCCATCCGTGGAGAAAACGGCATAGGCCTTTTTATTTACGTTTCATTTTTTTATTTTATTATTCAATTGTTTATTTTTTCATTTATATTAACTATGTAGTTTGTAATTAATAATGCAATTAAGTTTAGGTAAGCTATTTCAACAAAAAAAACATAACGTAATCAGTTTTTTTAAAAATTAAGATCTTTCTAAAAAGTTTTTTTCAAAAATTAAACCATTTTTTATTTAAAAACATATTTCTAAATAAAATAGTTTTTCTTAATTAAAGCTTTTTTCCAATTAAAACCATTTTTCATTAAGTTAACATAAAAATTAAAAAATGACCTTTCTTTCACTAAAACAAAAATTAAAACCTTTTTCGTTGAATTTGAATCAAATTTTTTCATTAAAATTTAAAACATTTTTTTAATTAAAATTTAAAACATTTATTTTCGATAAAATTAAAATATTTTTTTTCAAGACATTTTTTCATTAAAATTAAAACCAGTTTCTTTATTAAAATTTTTAGTAAATAATTAGAATAGTTTCTCCATTTAAGCATGAAATTAATTCTCCTCTCCTCTTTTCAATAAAAATTCACAAAAATAAAGTTTGATTTAGCCATTTCATTTTCGTCTAACCCTCGTTAATTTGTTTGTTTCAGCTTATTATTATTTCATTTGTTCGTTTTTGTCCCATGGATGTAATTTACGCGAGGCCATGGTCGCGGTTTATTTTTATTTCGCATTTGTTTTTGGGATTTGTAATTTACGCGAGTGATCGCCGCGATGCTTCTTTTACCGCTTTCTTTATTTTTCCGTATTTTAATTCTGCCGTACAATATTTTGTCTGTTTGCATGTTTTTATCGTTAGGATTCCCTCCGAAGGAATTAGGTCTAACCGTTTGACCGCCGAGTCAATAACCCTAATTTTTTGACCGTTTCAAAAACCCTAATAGCCTAGGTGTCCCGCCGTGGACGAAAATGCCCTTTACCCTAACATTAAGTCAAAGAGTCGCCGTGCTCTGTTTAGGGTTTCCCACCGTGGAATCCCTAATCTTAACCCTAATTTCAATTAACAAATTCAACATAGAAATAGGAGTTTCAAAGACTCCACGTAAGCGTTTCCTTAAGAAATGCTTATTCTCCATTGAAACCTTGACCACAGTTAAGATGTTTCTAACCTCCCTTTCGAGGGGAACTACGATTACTCTGATTCCATTCCCTATCCAGGATACGTAGGCACAAGATGCGACGTCTTGCCGAGTAAACTTAGGACTAACCCTTAGGTCTTTAGGTCACTCTATCCCTTAGCTCAATATATATTAAAGCAGATAATAAAATAAAAAAGTATACAATAAACAAAAGGTTCCTGTAGAGTACTACAGAAGTTTAGGGTGCTAATACCTTCCCTAAGCTTAACCAACCCCTTACCTAGGTCTCTCCCCGCATTGTGTTTACAATGCAAAAATAGGTTTTTCCTCTTTTGACCTTTTCCTTCAGATAAATCAAAGAGCGGTTGTGAATCAAGAATTGTGATTTAAACTAATTAATAGTTTGATATCCTATTTCCACCGCAACATGTAGTCATCAACAATGACTAATCCATACTTCTTGCCTCTGATGGATGCCGTTTTCACTGGTCCAAACAGATCAATGTGAAGTAATTCTAATGGTCTTGAGGTTGAAACAACATTCTTAGATTTAAAAGAAGATTTTGAAAATTTTCCTTTTTGACATGCTTCACAAAGAGCATCTGAGTTGAACTTCAACTTAGGAAGTCCTCTGACAAGATTGAGTTTATTAATTTGAGATATACGTCTCATATTAATATGCCCCAATCTTTTGTGCCAGACCCGTTGCTCATCATTAACAGACAAGAGGCATTTAACATTTTGAACCTTAAGTTATGAAAGATTGATTTTATAAATGTTGTTCTTCCTCTTTTCATTAAACAGGATTGAGCCATCCTTCTGACTAACAGCTTTACAACATTGTTGATTAAAGATTATATCATAACCATTATCACTTAATTGACTTATGAACAATAGATTATGTTTTAATCCTTCTACAAGTAAAACATTAGATATAGAGGGAAGGTTACCATTGCCAATAGTACCAGAGCCAATGATCTTGCCCTTCTGATTCCCTCCAAACTTCACTTCTCCTCCAGATTTAAGCTCCAGACTTTGGAACATAAACCTTTCTCCCGTCATGTGACGTGAGCAGCCAGAGTTCAGGTACCATGACTGGCGTCTTGACTTTTCTGCTAAAAACATCTGCAATAGGGATTATCTTATCCTTAGGTACCCAGATCTTTTTGGGTCCTTTTCGGTTAGTTGCCTTGAAAGTTGGTCTGAACTTATGTCTTTTTACAACAGTTTTGTTCTGACTTACTTTTGGCTTAAACACAGGAACGTTCTGATTAGAACGTGTGTGTTTAATATCATTCAGATGACCAAACTTGAAATGAGAGTATAAAGGAGTTTTCTTAATAACATGTTTATTAACAGGCATTGGATTTAAATCCTTTCCAGAGGAAGATTCATATCCAATTCCTTTCCTGTTGTTTCTGCTAACTCCATAGATCATTGAAGCCATCTTGCTTCTATCTATGCTTTTAGCCAGAAACTTCTGAAAGCTGAAGTCATATTCTTCTAAAATGTTTTTGCATTTAGACTTGCTTTCAGATTCAAAGTTTTGTTGAGCTTTTTCAAAATTAGCTTTCATTTTCAAATTATTTTCTTTTAGCTCAGCAACTTCTGATCTTAACAGATTATTCTCAGATCCAAGATTGCATTTAAGCTTCTTGCATTTGAGCTTAATCTGATTATAATTTTTCAGGACTTGTGATAAGACTTTAATAAGCTCTTCCCTAGTGAGATCAGAAAGTACCTCTTCTGAATCAGATTCAGAATCAGATTCAGATCCAGATGATCCTTCATTCTGATCTTCCATTCCTGCCATCAGAGCCATGTTGGCGCATTCATCTTCAGATTCTGATGAGGATCCAGATTCATCTGAATCATCCCAGGTTGCCATTAGAACCTTCTTCTTATGCTCAAGCTTTCTTCTAGGATTTTCTTTTTGAAGCTTTGGACATTCATTTTTGTAATGGCCAGGTTGTTTGCATTCAAAACAAACAATTTCCTTCTTTCCAGATCTTTTTGATCCAGAGGACTCCTTGTGCTGATCTGGCTTCTTGAAGTTCTTGAACTTCCTCTGTTTGTGCTTCCAGAGTCTGTTGATTCTTCTGGATAGCAAGGACAGTTCATCTTCTTCTTCAGAAGAAGACTCTTCAGAACTATCTTCTAATACCTGCAAAGCTTTCACAAATTTGTTAGATTTTAAGGCAATTGACTTACCTTTCTTTTGAGGCTCATCTTCCTCAAGTTCAATTTCATGGCTCCTTAGTGAGCTGATTAGCTCCTCCAAAGTGATCTTGTTCAAATCCGTAGCAAGCTTCAGAGCAGTGACCATAGGTCTCCATCTGATAGGCAAGCTTCTGATGATCTTCTTCACATGGTCAGCAGTTGAGTAGCCTTTATCCAGAACTTTTAGACCAGTTGTGAGGATCTGGAATCTAGAGAACATAGTTTCTATAGACTCAGATTCTTCCATTTTGAACGCTTCATACTTCTGTATTAGCGCCAGAGCCTTGGTCTCTTTAACTTGAAGGTTTCCTTCATGTGTCATCTTTAAAGACTCAAACAAGTCAAATGCAGTTTCTCTGTTTGTGATCTTCTCATACTCAATATGAGATATTGCATTTAACAAGATTGTTCTAGCTTTGTGATGATTTCTGAACTCCTTCTTTTGAGCTTCAGTCATTGATTTTCTATCAACTTTCTTGCCATCCCCATCAGTGGGATGAACATACCCATCAATGACCAAGTCCCATAAATCAGCATCATAACCAAGGAAGAAACTTTCTATCCTGTCCTTCCAATAATCAAATTTCTCCCCATCAAACATAAGGGGTTTTGTGTTGATTCTTTCCCTTTCTTCATATCTGTTGTTGCTGTTAGATGTTGAAGTTTCAGCCATAATAACAACCAAATATATATCAAAGTTTTCTCACTGGATCTTTTCTGTCACGGTGAAGTGGTAGCACACACAGAACCGGAGCTCTGATGCCAACTGAAGGTGAGAAAATACTTAGAAGGGGGGGGGGGGTGAATAAGTATATAGAAAAACTTATGGCAATAAAAACTCAAGGATTTTTATCCTGGTTCGTTGAACTCAACTACTCCAGTCCACCCTATCAAGAGTGATTTGCCTTTCTCAACAAGGACTTAATCCACTATTAATCAACTGATTACAATAGCAAGCACTAAGAGCAACTGTTCTTAGTCTTCTTAAGAACTACTGATCCCAACTGGATCTTCTTAAGGATCTTTTGCAATCAAATGTAAGAATAAAACAAGTGTTTAAATGCTTCTAATTAAGCTATATCACAACTGTGATTTTACACTTAAGTTTTAAGAACTTAGAAATAAATTCAGCAAGAGAATGATTTGTATGAGAGCTTGTAATGAATTTCTTTCAATTAATTCGTTAACTGAAGAAGAGAGATGGAGTCTTGCTTTTATAGGCACAGAGGTCCAAGTAGCCTTTCACGTTGAAGGCTGTGTACTAAAAAGGTCTGAGCCTTTTTGTCTTCACATCACATGACCTTTCCTAGAAATAGAATGCACAGAGTGTCGCACCTCGAAAATTTCATTTCGAACATACGACCCTCGCGCAAAAGGCGCGAAAAATGCGGTTCGACAGAGTCGCCACCGAACTTTATTTTTCCCGAATATACGAGAGAGGAAAATATCGAGAAAACCTCATAAAGCGGAACGAACACGACCGTCGCAACCATATTCCTGGGTTTGGGAGTCGGTTACGCGAGGGGAAGGTATTAGCACCCCTCACGTCCGTCGTACTCGACAGGAACCTCTTAATTCGAGTTAATGGGTGTTAGCTAAACTTAATTCTTCTCTTCTCGCTACTAAATGCTAAAGGATGCTATAAAGGGATAAAGACGCTAGGGGAAAGGGGATGGTTAGAGGATAGGGTGCTCGCCAAGGATTAGGGCCCTTGTGCCTACGTATGCTCATTCGGACGAGAATGAAAAATCAGAGCGTCGTAGTTCGACTACGGGAAAGGATGGGGGAAATGGAAGATAGAGGGGATTGTGGAGAAAGGTAGAAGTGTGCTCGCCAAGATCATCACAATCTTGTGCCTACGTATCTTATATTCAAGAATGAATAAAGAATCAGAGCGTCCGTAGTTCGTGGTAACGACCACGAAGAGGAATAGGATTTGGATTGAGTTTGAAGGAGTGCGGATGACGATTACTCGAAGCTTTAGAAAGGCTTCTCGTACCCAAGTAATCGGGAGAGCGAACCAAAGACTTAGGACACTCTCTTTTTCATCTTGAAGAATAATGTTATGTTTGAAAGGTGTTTGAAAGGATAAGGTTGAAGTGATGACAATCACTTGAAGCTTAAGAAAGACTTCGCAGACCCCAAGAAATCGAGAAAGCGAACCAAAGACTTGGAACACTCCTTTTTTCATCGCAAGAGAAATTGTGTTTGAAAGGATGAGGTTGAAATGATGACGATTAATTGAAGCTTAAGAAAGAGTTCTCAAACTCCAAATGATCGGGAGAGCGGACCAAAGACTTGGAACACTCTCTTTTTCATCGTGAAAGGAAAGTTGTTTGAGTTGAAGATAGTTGAACGATGTCGAGTTGTTAATGTTATTTAGAGGCGTCAATTGTTCACACCCGAATAAGACAACTCGCATGTAAACAACTGAAAGCAAGATCAAAGACTTGAACCTACTTTTTACACCTTGAAAAGAATTAAATAGTTGTTAATTGATTGATGGTTTGTTTCGAAAACACGCTTGATGTTGGATCAAGGGTTTGACTCGTTATCGCGTGCAAAGCGTGTTGAAAATGAAATTGTTTGAAAAAAGAGACCGACTTGACTTACGCATCAAGGGTCGAGTTGTAATAGGTTGATGACGAATCCGTATGAGCACTCGACTTACGAGATTGTTTGAAAGTGACTCGACGATGAATCGAGAATCAGTTTGAAAATAGTTTGAATCCGCTCTAGTCCCTATGGGTGCTCCTAGGAGATAAACTAATAATCAAAGAAATGCGAAACATACATCGGAATGGGGAAGGGATACATGTAAGTTACACGGGATTGCACGAAATAAAGGGGTCTCATTGTCAGGTAGCCCAAGAGAAAGCCGTGTGTGTGCATTTGTGTCCTAAACTACGCCTTGAGCAAAGTCGGGCACGACTTAAGATACCTGCAAGTAACCAATGATTCAACAGTCCACCAATTTGGCTTTTAGGAGTTTCAATAATTTATTAGGTATTTTCGAATATGGGTGAATGAATGAATAATGAGATATGATATGTGAATAATAATATGACAATAATGAATAAACAATATGTTAAGATAAATATAACAATAATATGAATAACATGGAAATTAAATTTAATGGTCAATTAATCTAAATAAAATCGGAAAAAAAAAATGGTCTCGGATCCTTTGTTTCACGCCACTAATGTGACGGTTAAACGGTGGAAGTCTAGTCATCACCCAAAACAAAGATGCCCAATAACAAAGGCGAAATGAAAATCAACTTCTAATAAAATCTAGACTAAAAACATAATATAAATTGAAATTATAAAATAAATAAAGCTCTAAAACTTAAATCTTAAAAATAATTTTTTTTAATATATATAGAAGTCCAAAGAAAAGTTAAAACAAAATATATAAAATTAAAACTAGTTTATAAAATATATAATATACTAACTATTAATAAATATTTAAAAAAACCTATTAAAACTAATTTGGATAAAATAATTATATTAAAACATAAAGGAAAAATGGAGGGGGATAGAAACGTTGAGGATCATATGGGTCTGTTGGCCCATCACCTCTTAAAACCGAATGGCACAAAAAACCTAATGGATTTGAGGCCAAATCCGCAACCATGATCCATCATTCGGGGAAATCAACCATAACAAAGAAATAAAATTTAAAAAAAAAAAAAAAAAAAAAGACAAAACCCCAATCGTCGTGTTCATCAGCGATCGAAGCAACACCTTCAAAATAACGCTGAAAGGAAAACGAGTTGCAACTGGGAAGATCTCAAACTTTACTTTTCATCTTAAAAACTTCCATCTCATCTCCAGGTTCGTATGGATTTGAATTGTTTGGTTTAATGAAAGTTTAAGGCGAGTTTCTGGGTTATTTGAGGGAGGTGAGGATCGAAAAGTTTGTTTTGAAGAGAACGATGAGGGTTTTTTGGGCGTTCTGATATGAGGAAAGTTGGGTGGATCTGACGGAAGCTTTGAGGGTTGTTTCGGTGTGGAGGTTGGGGTTGGTGTCCTTTAAGTTTAGGGTTGGGGTTTACGTTGTTGTGTCGTTGATTGAAGAAGATTGAGTTGGGTTAAGGTTGAAGACGATAAGGAATGTTTTTTTGTTTGCTGAAGGATGAACGAAGAAGAAGGGAGCGGTCAAGGGATTTCAATATTTATGAGTTCACGAAGGTTTGAATGTGAGGGTTCCGATTTTTAAGCTAGGATTGGAGGTGGTTTCAGGTTTATAGAAGTTTGGGTCTATGATTTATGTTGTTCGAAGATGGGGTCACCATTCCAGAAAGAGTGTTTGTGGGTTTATGCGTTTTTGGGAGATTTTTCGAGAAGAGGTGAGTTGTTGTTGTTTTAATGTTACATTGAAGTCTGAAGAAAAGTGAATGAAGAGGTGTTGGTTCTGATGGGTTGTATCAAGTAGTGAAAATGAAGAAGAAACAGGGTGGAGCTGTGGTGTTTATGGTCCGATAAGATTGGGTTTGAGTGAATGTGGGGTTGCAGGAATGATATGCTGCAGAAAAATAAGAAGTGAATGGTTGTTCAAAGGTGGTAACAGGGCGGTTCAAAGTTGTTAAACGATGATGGTGATGAGTAAGATATGTGGTGTAAATAATGGAGTAGCAGTAGGAAAGTTGGTTGTTGAATGAAGGTGTTTTTTGAAGGAAGACACAGTGGAAGGGTGTTATCTGTGGTGAAGACGTTTGTTCAAAGAGTTACGGAAGTTTAAGAGATTGAAAAGGGTTCTGTTATATTCTGTTTGAGGTTGAAGATGTGAAGATTGTTGTTAGAAGGAAGGATTTGTGGTTAAAATGAGTTGTGGATATTAAATTTTGAAGGAGATTTCAACTGAGGGAGATGTCTCGAGATCCCTCAAGATGGAGGTATTTTCAGTCCCCCCCCCCCTATGGAAAGATTGGTCTTCTGTTTTTAAACTCCTCACCAACTTGTTAGTACAATTGGTTTGTTTCATAGTATTTATAAGTTGCTTTCATGGCAGGTTTGTGGCCTTAAGCTGTAGCCTTTTGCAGAAGCAACAATTGGAGCAGGTGCAATATCAGGTTTTTTCATTTGTCCTATGCGTGGCTTTGTGGTTTACCAGTTGCAATAGGGGTTTGTCTGGTGTGGTGTATGAAATGGTACAGACTGTGTTAGAAATTCAATGAGGTTTTGGATGGTTTTGTCATTTAGTGAGAATTGGATTATTTGTGGTGCTGATATTTACTTCCCTTTGTTTGTTGTTTTGCAGGTTTATTAGAGAGTCCAAAATGGTCATTGTGTGGACAAGTTGACGTGATGAATCACGTGAAAGGAAACACTGCTTGACGGCTGTCGTCTTGTCCTGTAGAGGTGATTTTTTTGAATGCTTCTCTTTGAAACCATTGTCTGCTGCCCGGCTAATAACATTCATGGCTTTTGTGAATTATACAGACTGTGAGTCTTGAAATAAAATGTTGATAGCTGGGGTGTGATCATGCGAGGCCGGATGTGCGACCAGTGGGATGAGTTACGGGTTTTGCGTGAAAAGTTCTTCTTTTGATATAGAATGGTGAAGTATGGTGCTGCAATTTTGAAAAGGCGGGATCGTGTAAGGACATGCTCACCATCATTTTTCACATTCTGCAGTTTTTTTTTATTTGTGAAATATGAAAAATATGAAAGTTGGCTCGTATGCATTGTACATTTCCACAGCTTGTGAGTTGTCCTTACACGTTGCACTTAAAGCTTTCATTCTCACTGTGTTTTTTTTCTTTTTTTCATGCAGGTAGATGTATGGACATAACGAACGCTTGGGACCACTCTGTGGTGTATCAGACTTGTTGGGGGTTTCGCTACAGCATGTTTATGGACTGCCCTTATTGTAGAGTTTTGGACTGTTACGGAAGTGATGGTGATGTCTGCTGCAGATACAGACCGGTGGGCCAGGTTGGGGATGTGCTTGCTTTTCAATTTTTATTATATTGAATTTCCTTGTTTGCTGGGTGCATTGAAGGGAGTGATTGCCATCAATGACCTTTGTGGGACATCGAATTCATCACATTTATGGGACTTTGTTGGCTGTCTTGTTATTTTATCTCCAAATATTGTCCACCTTGTGTACTGTGTCACTTTTGTTGCTTTTGTGCAGGTCCTATGAAGTTGTGGTCGGCTGGTGTTTATTTGCTGTTCATTTGAAGTTTGGTTATGCACATTTTGGTGTCTGCTATGAATGGGTGAACAACTTGTAATAGGAATTCTCTTAGGTGCCTTAAGACAATTGACGTAAAGGACTTTGGCTCGTGAATTCACCCTCCTTTAGGCATTGTAAACTTGTGACTTTTAATGTAGTGCCATGTCTTTTAATAGATCTTTGTGTGCAATATTATTATTTTCAAACTTTGGCAATAAACACCCACTTGAGTCTCAATATTTCTTGACCACGATCTGTCTTCACAAAACAAAAGCTGGCATGTATTTGTAAATTGAAAATAAATCACATATAGTTTGTAATTTAATTCAAACTTTGTTTCCTAACATAAGCCTGCCATAACTAAAGGACAACCCAATTGAATTTTGCAAATAATCACTTAAATCCAAATTTAATCTTGGGCATCAACTGTGAATCCTTTAATCAAGACTTTAACTTAACTCGCATGGCCTAAAAAAAACAAACCTTTTATATTTTGAAAATGATCCAAATATTGCCGTGGATGAACGTATGGTTTGATCATGAAAATGAAAGCACGCCCCTCCACAAGAACTCGCCACATCTTCAAAGGACATGTAGTCACAATACACACACACAAATTTTCTTCGACATACATACTAAAAGTTCGTGGATAAAGTCCCGATGAGAATGACCACGAAATAATATGTGGGTTAAATGCAAGAGAATGGTAAAGTAGGACAAATTTGGGGTATGACACAGAGAAATCCTTTTTGTCTGTGTTCTTGTGTCTAGCATAAATGAGGAAAGAGTCGTTTGGCCAAACCAACGGACATAACTTTGAATTCTTCTTCAACAAGTTTCATCAAAAATCATCAGAGTCTTGAGTAGTCAGATTCTTCTAATGTTCATCAGAGTTTGCTGAATCAGAGCAATGCAGCAAGTGTGCTTTCAGCGTGTAATTGTTCAGAGCAGAGTTTGGGATCAGATCCTCAGTACTGGTAGCGTAGTACTATCAGAGTCTTCTAAAATAAACTAAGCTTGAAACTCTTCATACAAAAGTCTTCAATGCTTCAGATGCTTCTGGCTTCTGCTTTAGATTCTTCTGTAGCTTCTGCTTCAGATCCTTCTATAGACAGTGCTCAGAATCTTCTGTAGGTAGCGTTCAGATTCTTCTAAGAGATGCTTCTTACGCTTCAGAGCCTTGCATATATTCATGTTCAGATCTAATTTGCTTCCAGAATAATATTCACTTTAATATCTGCAACAAAAATTACTTGAACAAATTTTAGAGTATATAATTCTTTAATACAAAATTTCATAAGAGTTATCATCAAAACAAGAGATATAATTAAGAACCAATCTATGTTCTAACAGATAACTACCACCTAATCAGAAAGGTAACAACCTGGTTTATGTTTCAGAATGCAAATGTTTGAAAATGGCGTAATGCTCCATACAAAATGGAAATGCTACGCGTTTGGGTAGATGCTATGCACGCACGCAGATGCAACGGAACTGAACCAACAAAATAAATGTTGGAAACAAAAGATCCCTCCTGCTGGGAAAATAAAACTACTCTACCGGAGATAAACTTCGCATGCCAATAACAAAATGGACTTAAACTGGAGAGAAAGGCCCTGGATGGCTTCCGGGGAACCTACAATTCTGCAGGGAAATCAACTCGACTGGAGACCTTAGTCTGCGCTTCTAAAAGTTGAAGGTTTACGGACAAACTGCTGGAGGGCGGAAAATGCCAAACACTGTTGTTGCACCCCAAAATTTGCTCAACTTTTCTTTACCTAGCTGGTGTTTCATTTCATTCACATTAGCATTATCATTTGCATTTCATTGACATGTATGCAGGAGATCAAGAGGTATGATTACCAATCAAGGGCTACACAAGACTATGAAGCTAGCTAAGAAGGTTATTCAAGTGTTCAAGGGTTGATATCCTTGTCAGAGAAGTTAAAAGATCCTCAGAGAGAGTGATTGAAACCAAGTGTGTAGGTCTCCTAACTTGAGAGTTATGGGGAAGACCATCAGATGATTCTGAGGCCATGAAGTTAGACTTGAGGTCTTGAGAGAGATCATGAGAAGTGTTGAAGATCACTTTGAGGCCTAGACAGGTCATTGTGCAGTATTAAGAAGGCTCAGCCATGAGTGGTGCAACTAGGGTTTGACTGGGTCAACCCTAGGTCAACTGAGGATTTGAAGGAGGTTGAGACCTAATTCAATATCCATGTGATCATGTATTGATACATTGAGATGTTCTAAGGATGATTCCAAGGTTAACTCATCATGATTGAAGAGTTTGAGAAGTTTCAAGCTAGGGTTTCTAAGGCTTGACAGTGTAAAATCCCCTAGTTTGACCCCTATCTTCAAGGCAATTTAGCTCAAGATGTGATTGTCATCTCATCTTTCCCCCAACATGAATGTTGTAGAGCATGATCTTATCTTTAATTTGAGTGCTAGAAGTCCTTGATAGGATTTGTAGAACTCAAGTTATGACTTTGACAAGTTACAGGTCATCTGAGGTATGTGAATTTGGAGCTTGAAAGTTGTCCAACTTGCATGAAACTTTTGCCCTAGAAGGATGATTCCTATGAACTTTTGGTCAAAATGAATGTTATTCCTTATCCTCTTATATTTCTAGAGAGTACCAGAAGTCCTTGATAGGAGTTGTAGAACTCAAGTTATGGCTTTGACAAGTCAAGGGTATTTTGGTCATTTGGAGATTATAGGTCATTTCAATCATAAGGCCATAACTCCTATTTGCAAGCTTCAAATGGGAAAATGTTTAACATCAAACTTGTTCAAAATGATGTTTTAAGGCTAGCTAATAGGTCATGAGAGCTTGGAATAGCTTGCTTCACAAAATCACAAAAATGGCCTAAAATAAGGGTGAATTTCAAATGAACCAAAGATGAAAATTGAGATTTTTGATCTACATGTCCAAACCAAGCCATATGGGGTAGAGAAACATACACACTGGGATAAACATACACACTACCTGCATACACATACACACTACCTGCATACACCTACACTGGGGTAGAGAATCAACCTTTAACTACTGGGGATAACCCTGGCTGGGCAAAAACGAATTTCATCTATACCTTCTTTAAAAACTTGCCCCAAGGGTAACAACGCTTGCCCTAGTTTAAACTCTGGGATAATTCATCTTGAAAAGAAAATCTCTCCATGAAATAACCTCGAGATGGCTTGCCCCCTGAATCTGCAACAACTTCTGACAAACTCTGAAAATAGAGAGGAAATATTCCTTCATTTCCAATTTTGCCCCAGCTTATGAGATCTCCGTAAAATCTTCCTCTAAAGGAAACCTGCAATCTCTGTACCCTGACGGTTTGACATGAACTGCTTCAGCATTTTAAACCTCGAAGAGGTGCTTCAGATTAATTGCCTTCTGGCCAACAATAGCTTATGTGCTCTTAGGGTGGCTTGCCCCAACCTTGCAATGACTTTGCCCCTGATTGACTGGTTTGTGGAGCAGTACCTCTGGCTGCGAGAGATTTGCTGAATCTCGACCTGATTGCCTCAGATTAACTGATTTTTTGATGGCTGACTCCCATGATATGATCATTTGATATAGCTTTCCCCGGTTCCACGAGGTACTCTGGCGCTCTGCATTCTATCCTGATCGAACTTTCCACTGTGAAAACTTTCCTGCTGTCAAGCGCTTACTCGCAAGTAAAACAAGTTGCTCTGCATAAAAGATATATTAAATGCAATGCATATGAAAATTTTGAAATCCAAGTCTGTTCACTGGAAAAGGGAAAAATAATTTGTGACATATAGTGAACGAATCATTTATTCAAAATGTCAATCATTAGTACCAACGTTGCAAGAGGAACCCTTTTAGGAGTCAATTTCGATGCGATCTTTACCGAAGTATGCTTTCGAAATAAACCTGCTTCAATTAGGAATTTCGAAGGTTGTAGCGTGGTCAGGTTCGCAGCCTGAAGGAAAGAATAAAGGCTCAAAATTTATTTTAACCCGCCCATTCTCCTTGATTTTCTCCGATCCTATGTTCAGCTAATTCAACACGAGCGCTTACCTCTTAAAGGTTGAATGATAGGAGCGATGGTTCGAGAAACCACGAGTTTTTGGAGTGACAATCACTCGCTTTTCGTCTTTTGGTGCCTGGAGTCACACGACTTGTTCTTTCGAGGATTTTTCTTTGGTGATCCTTTTTTCTTTTTTCATTTTTTTTCCGTAACTTTTGCTTGGACTGACTCTTTTGAGTTTCTTTTGATTTTTAAGTCCAGCGGGATGCCCTAATTTTTGCCTAAGCCACTTATTTTCAAGTTTCGACTCAGCGGACTTTTGATTCTTTTTGCTTCTTTTTTTTGTTGGACAAGTCGTGTGACACTGGTTGTCTGATTCTTTGGGGAATAATGTGAGTGTCTCACTCCTGAAGTTTAACTATTGTGGTTTTTTAGGCACGACCTCTAGGGGTGTGATTGTTCCTCGAATGGTAACGCTTTTTGTAATTTGGACGCTCGGTCAAATTAGCTAACATCTACACTGTCCTAGGTTAAGATTGAGGGTTTTTTCGTTTTCAGAAAGAAACTCCTACTTCAAGGCTCAAAGGGGTTGACAAGGGATTATCTTCCTTATATCTTCGGTGTTTAGGAATTTGAAACAATTCTTGTACATCATCAGCAAGTTTTATTCAAAAGCATACAATCGGAAGCTTGCGCGTCTTTCAATTTTGTCATCCTCCCCGGATTCTGCTTAAACAAGCGTTTGACATCTGTAAAAAGCAATTAGTGAACACGAATGGATTTAATCAAAACATGCATATTCATTTCATTATCATTATCAATTGAAAACAAACAAGTTTTACAAATGAGATTTGCACTTTAAACAGGAAAGAAATTACAAATGCTAAAGAAATAACAGGATAAAACAAAGATTGCCAGCTTCTGGGAACTGGGCTTTTGTCTTGACTTGTTGCGGAATCAGCCATCTTCAAAATTACTTATCGAAGTTGGTCTGATATTCTTCTGCACCTTTTCTCCCGGTGAATTCCTCCATACCACGAACTGATACACCCTCCTGGATGGATGAAGAAAGACTGTTAATCTAAATACCCTGAGGCGTGATCGAGAACATATCAGAGTCCAGCAGAGTCTGAACTTGACTCTTAAGCACCTTGCAGTCTTCAGTTGAGTGCCCCTGTGCCCCAGCACGGTACTCACAGCGGGCGTTGATATCAAAATCGGGCGGATATGGTGGAATTACTGGCCTAACCTTCTTTGGCATTATCAACCCACCCTTGACCAAATCTGGTAACAACTGACTGTACGATGTCGGCAACAGAGTAAAATGCCTCTCTGGCTTCCCTGGCCTTTGTCTGGTGTGCTGGCGCGGCGAATGCCGATATGATAGTCGATTCAGACGCACAAACCTTAGGGATTGCTGCCTCTGAGCAATTGGAACGTCTAGAGGTTGAATCTGAGATGCCAAGGAACCCCTTTGTTCAGGTATCTTCATCCTCAGGCTTGTTCCTAGCAGCGGCAGCAGCTGTGGGCACAGAGATTCTGAGGTCATAGATTGCAGGACATATTCTTGACTTGATGCAACTTTAGGGGTCTCCGCTTCTTTTGCAATACATGGAATAACACCCCCTGGCACACCTACACTGCCCGGTGCAAATTCAATCGACTTTGCATCGAATAAGTCTTGAACTTGGTGCTTAAAAGCTTTACAGTCCTTAATATTGTCCCCCAGTGCCCCATAGTGGAAGTCACGATAGGCACTTGCATCATAACCTTGTGGCAGCTTACCAGTCAGCGGAGACAAAGTCCGTAGCTCAACCAATTGAAGCTGAAGCAAGAATTGCAACAACTGAGCATAATCCATAGGGATCTCATCGAAGACTCTGTTGCATGGTCTCGTCTTTTGAGCATATCTTCTGGGGTTATCTCGTAGCTGATGACGGCAAAAGTTTTGAGCTCTGAGTTGGGCAGAAGATCTCTGACGCACGTTACGCTCTGGTATAAGCTCCACAGACAAAAGTGGAGCAAGCATTTTTGTTGTAGCTTCGGGAACTTGATCACCTTCTTTTCTGAGCACATTCCTTATCACCTCTGTGATCAAGCCCATCTGAGTCCATAACTGACAGTTCTCTTCTCTGAGCACGTTCTGACCCGTGCGCAACACTTGCACCTCTGCCACGTACTGCCCCAACTGGCTTCGTACTTCCTTCAGCTCTGCTTGAATTTTCTCCATAACCCTGAACTGATTCCCCCTCTGCATACTGTCGAGATGTCTGGTAGTCTAACCTGAATGAAGCTCTTGACTGCAGGTAATAAGATTAACAGTTCCGTTGCACCTGTAATGCGAAAATGCAAAACGCAGACATGTATATACAACAGAGAAATGCAAATGCAAACACAAACAGGAGATCAAGATTGTTGTGTTGTAGACTAAGAAGAATCAGCGCTCTGCCTTAACAAGAACATAACACCGACATTAGGACCCCTTGTACCAAGGACACAAATCCACACTGTAACGAACCAGGTAGTCTGAAAGCTAGAGTTTCTTGCACGACCCTACCCCTCTCACATGTAAGGACCTATCTCCAATGATAAGGTATGACATCCTATGCGTTCATCAGCGTCACAGACTTTCAAAAAATGATGATACGTTCACCATGTTTGGCATCATCACCTCCCGAAGAGGCCTCACTTTGCTGAATCCCAAATGATCGGTCCCTAGAGTCGACAATCCTCAGATCCAAAATTCCTTCGAGCCCAAAGGGCCAGAAAGAAAATCGTTAAAGAGAATCTCGTCTGAGCGCGGATTTCATGGCTAGCTGGTGCATGCAAAACATACAGGCTCACCACTAATCTCCACTTCTAGTGCTAAGTCTATACTCAAGCTCTCAATGGAACAATCCCTCCCCACAGCACAACAATAATGAATCATGCGGAAAGTAAAATGTGGAAAGCAAATAAAGATAAAGCACATATGTACACACCCAAAAATAAACAAACAAGCGCTAGGATTGACTCGCATAGGGGATATTTGGTCCCCAGCAGAGTCGCCAGCTGTCGCTACTGCGAAAATCGAGGCCGACAATGACAGAAGAGGCCGACAATGACAGAAGAGGGAAAGGAAACGCTCAGAGAAAACCTAATGAAAAGAGGGATAAGATTGGTCATCGCAGCCAAATCTCGGGTTCGGGAGTCGGTTACGCAAGGGGCAGGTATTAGCACCCCTCACGTCCGTCGTACTCGACGGGATCCATGCTTGTTGTCTATCTAAAATGGTGATTGAAACTATCTAATTACAGGCTTGAGGACAAAATAAAAATAAGTGACTCGGCAAAGCAACGACGCTTTGTGCCTACGTATCTCATCTGAAGTGAGAAGTCAGAGTCAACGTAGTTCGGCTAACTACAGGTGAAAATGGGGGAAGGTTGCTTGCCAAGACATCGCGTCTTGTGCCTACGTACTTTCATCTGGTATGAAAGATCAGAGCAAACGTAGTTCGGGCTAAAAGGGAACACATGTTTGTTCAACTGTTTTACCCGAGTAGGGCTAACAATCAGTTCTAGCAGTTTGGTGTATGCAGCTCGACCATTGGAGACTTAGGCGTTACCGTTTGCGATAGAACCAAGAGTTAACAAAACTCTCCTTATGAAAATGATTTTCCAAGATTAAAGGCCCTAAAGGGCAAAAAGAAGTTTGAATGATTTGTTCTTGTATTTTTTAGAGAAGAAGTATTTTTGAACTGTTTGCAATTCATATCCCACTAGAGACTATGACTTAGGAGTGAATGCATCGCATATCACCCAAAGGGTGCTATACTAAACATCCAAGCCATTGAAGGGAAACCCATCAACAACCCTTTCCCAAGTGCTTAAGGCTCGTAACGCACAATAATCATTAACCTTTATTAGGTGTTTTATGATTGTTTTGAGATGAGAAGAGAAAAGACACACTAAAGGGGGACTAAACCGAACCTAAAGTTGTCATGCAATGGTGATCCTAAGATTGAGGTAAAGGGAAACTTCCTAATGTTATCATGCAAAGGATTGAACACCTAATGTCTCTCATACTCCCATCCTAAACGGAGGGACTAGGAATCCTAGGGGGATCGTGGCACAAGGCCAAGTAAACACCAAATAAATCCACTCACAAATGAAATGGAAAAAAAAGGAATTGATAAAATAAAATAAAATGATAAAATGAAAAATAAAATAAAATAAAATAAAAAGGATGGAAAATAAAATAACACATGAAAATAATAAAATAAGATTTCTGGATTTTTGATATTTAAAACTAATTTTAAAGTAAAGTGAAAGTTAAATAAATAAATAAAAACAAAAAACAAAAAGAAAATAAAACAAACAATATGCTAAAAAAAAGGTAAGAAAGTGCCCCCCCAAGGCTTTAACCCAAGACCTTGGGGTTGCAAGCTGAACACAATACCATCCCAGCCACTTGCACACGCGTGAAAAGCAATGGAAAAGGAAAAACAAAACATAAAACGTGAAAAATAAAAAGAATAAAAGCAAAACGCCCCCAGTTGGGCTCGAACAGGAGTCATAGGCAATGCAAGGTGGCTTAAGGGCATAGTGACAACCATTGGGATGGCGATACATCCGTGTATCAAACCACCCCAATTAAATTATAAGCTAATCTGTGCGCGCAATTCTGGGCAAAGGGCAAAGCAAGAACAAGGCAACATCAAAATGCATTTTCGACACAACTCCCTCAATTCTTCACCAAATTCCATGAAACAAAAGTCCATCTCACTTGAAATTTCACAAGGATCGCAAAGGTGCTGTTAGTTTTCCCAAATAATGTACACATAAGAAATTCGATGGCTCACGTAAAATGAGGGTTTGAGAGGTATTTTCAAAGTTTGAGTTCAAAACCAACATGTTCATACCAGTTTTGAAAGTATGCACACATCCTAAACATGCCATTAACAAAGCTCAAACATAATGATGTTTCAAAATTGCACCAGAACAGAAAATGAAATATGAGTTGCAACATTACTCATGGATTGAAAATGTGAAACTGATGGTAGTAGAACCAGGACCAACAAAGCTTCAATCAATACACATCCAAACACATCATGAATTAAACACATAAGGACTTCTAATCTAAACTGTCAGCAAAAAGATTCAAGATCTAATGATGCCGCTTGCAACAGAACCAGAACAATATGATCTTATCAACCTAAGTAGCCAATAAATGCCTTTGAACCAAAACCTGAGCCTTGTGGTATCCATTCAACAATAGTTCATGACACATATGCACTCATAATTCACATCAAATTACAACAAGACATGGACATGCGCATACCGTTTAAAGTCAAAACAGAAACTGATCTAAGCTGAACTAAAATAGGAATTAACAAGCAAATCAAGAGCAATGTCAACATAATCTATCAGGGTCCTTAAATGCAAACTGGTGTATCACTAAATCTAAGCATGGACATCACACTTAAACCAAACAAACAAACATGTTTCATGGTTGGCAGAACAAACAAACAAATCTAAAGTCTATCACATATGTCAACTACAAATATTACATAACTGTCACCAAGAGTTGAAAATTCCAAACTGTCATGTGTTCAAACAGACCTATAGTAACAACCCTCTCCTCATCTCAACAGAGCATATCAGCAGAGAAAACCTACTAGCCTCCACTATCCTAACTGAAACAACTCTTACTAAACTAACTGGTTAAACGGCAGCAGAGTTCACACTAGATTCCTTCAACTAACCAACCAAAATAACATGCCTCTCATGATAGTTCTAAAACAAACCTATCCAAAATGTGGGAACTGAATACAAAAGCCACTCAAAAACTTCACGACAGTGGTAAATGGTCTATATCAAATTATACTCAAACACTAATCACTCATTGTTATCCAACACATTAAGGCAAATTTCAAAATAAACTCTAGTGAGAGCAATGAATCTAAACAACCAGCAGTAATCCAAAGCCTTGCCTTTTTGACAGCCCAAATGAGCTCACAAGAACTGACCTTGACAGAACTCATGGCCACAAACATGACCAACCACACTCAGCCTACCTAGGCAGTTACTAAGACCTGGACTTAATTCTTATGAACTCTACAAGCTGATTGAGATTCTTGCAAGAAAAGGAGGTTAACAGACCTCAAAACCAAAACATCAACAGCCATACTCTTCCAATGCAATATCATCTAATGGCAAGGTAAATGGTACAGACTTAACAAACCTATATCAGCAAAGTCTAACAACATGGTTGTAAGTTCAAAAGCAAAGCAAAGTTCAAATGGTCTAAGCTAATCGTAATGACAACAATAAGCTAATTTCTGCATAAGCACCAAATTCTGGCAGCAGTGATATCTCAAACAACATTCATGCCAAAACCAAAATCTCAGGAGCATGAATCCAACTAGCAAGCAACATGGGCCAGTTGATTTACCACCTTATACATCAAGGTTTTAAACAGTTAAGGCCAAAACCACAATAAAAAACTCATGAAACCAAACTATCTCAAATGGAGCACAGTTATAAACCTAGACCATGAATTCTAAGAAACAAACTGAGATTGGATAAAGGACGTTGTCAAACCATGATAGTTGGGTCCTCAACAGGCTGCTGGCACAAACCTCCAAATCAAATGGCCAAAGACACCAACTAGCAAAACAAAGCAAATATGGTTGTAAGGGCATACTTCCACAAACTGACATTACAATGCCTAGGATATCCAAACCAAGAGATAACCACTTAAATATCTGACCAAGGCCTGATAATTCCAACTTCACACATCCTGTCAGCAGCCCCCTAAACCAAGCAATTCTCAAGCAACCCTAAATCTTAATAATTGTAGGCCTACCATGGTGTAAAAAGTTTGCAACATAATTTCAGTTTATCAAGTCCACAACAGCAGCAAGTCTTAACTTATGACTATGTCTAGTTCAGAAACTGCCCAGCACACACAAGACTTCCATTCACCAATCAAGCAGGGTACCGATCAGGATTAAATTAAAAGCAACACTATAGGGCCAGGCCAAGTCAAACAAATGCACTTAAGTGAAGAGTTCATGATGCAACATAGGTGAAAATAATCAATGACCTCATATATCAAGGTTTCAAAAGGTAATGCCAAAGCAGCCACTAAGTCTCATAAATCCAACAGGTAGCAGTTATAACATGAGATAAGTTCAACACCAACCGAGATTGGGTGAAAGGTTAAGTTGGCAGTGTCGCGGTGAAATTTGGATACCAAACTATTAATTAGTTTGAATCTTTAATTCAATTTGCAACCGAACTTTGATTTGTCCAATGGAAGGGATAAAGATCACAATTCCCACAATGCAATGCAAATGCCAGGTTTAGAGAGTTTTAGGTTCGGGGGTTGGTTAAACTTAGGGAAGGTACTAGCATCCTAAGTTTCTGTAGTACTCTACAGGAACCTCTTGTTTTATATTGTTTATTGCTACGTGTTTATCTGCTTAATGGTTTAAAAGACCTAGTGGTTTATTTGTAAGTATACTCGATAAGATATCGCATCTTATGCCTACATATCCTTACGGGAGTGGAATCAGAGTATTTGTAGTTCCCCTAAAGGGTTTGAGGAGTTCTTTGACTGTGGTCAAAGTTCATACGGGTTTAAGGTAGTTGTTTGATTGATTTTAGGAGAAGAGATGTATCTTCATTTTAAGGGAGATATAACCACCACGAGGTGTAGGAAAATAGT
This sequence comes from Lathyrus sativus, assembly GCA_963859935.3. Classification (NCBI taxonomy): domain Eukaryota; kingdom Viridiplantae; phylum Streptophyta; class Magnoliopsida; order Fabales; family Fabaceae; genus Lathyrus; species Lathyrus sativus. The sequence goes on along the minus strand of OZ012738.1, from coordinate 113,949,445 downwards.
CTTTGCATCGTCTTAAGAAAAGGGCTTAAGTACTCGGATTGTTTGGCGAGTATGCCTTTGTTTCTCTTAAGGCAAAGTCCCTACGGCTTGATTGTATTGTTGTGGGGGTGGAGATTCTATCTCGCTTAAGATGATTTGGCATCTTTCTCTAATGTGTTTGAATTTTGAATGTTGGGTTGTTGAATGTTTGAATATATTTGTTGTAGTATTGATTGAGTTTGCTTGTTCTAAGTTGTATTGTTTTCCTATGTTGTAAAATAAAGAACAGTCCTTCCTATGGGGTAGGATCTAAAATAAGAAGATCAACTTGAATGGGATCAAGGATCAATGGGAGAATGATGCAAATGATGTGCACTACACATAACGTTGAATTATGTGTAGGTTTTTCCTTTGGACGGAATGCGATGCGGAAATGTAAATGACGATACTGTAAATGCAGAAACATTAAATTACTGTAAGATAAATTGCAAGGAAAGTAAATCATACATATACGCATGAAAGCGCTGAGGTGTAGGTGCAAGTTTCGTGAAGTGGGTGTGCACGATTGACGGTACTTTTACGCGGTTGATTGATTTTAACTGGTTAACTTGATCTTAGGGGGGCGGAGTTGAATTGATTAACGGGAAAGTTGCAAAAAATTTGAATTAACTTATTGGTTAAAACAAAAGTTTTAAATTATAATGAGTGATTTGAGAAGAACGAGAGAGATGTGGTTTTGTTAGTAAAATTGCATTAATTCTGATTATTTAAAATAAAAGCTATTATTAAAGTTTTAAAATTGTTAAAAAAGTTTTTTTTAAAAGGATTAAGTTCTCTAATTTTAGATAAGTGATAATTATTATTTAAATATACCAATAAATTGGTAATCAATAAGTGATAAATTATTTAAATTATTTTATATAATCATAAAAAGGGGACCAGTTAATGGAGTATTTTTTTATAATAAAATAGGGGTTATTATTAAAGTTAATTGAGAATTAAATGATATTATTATTAAAAGAAATGGGTTTTAATTAAAAGTTTGTGAAATATAAGTTGTTTTTTTATTATAAAAAACTGACAAAAACAAATTAATTAACTAATAAAATAAACGGGTTTTAAAAGGATTATTAATGAATATTTAATTTAAGAAAAGATTTAATTATTTTATTAGTTTATATTTTAATTTAAAAAATGATTTAAAGTTAATTAAAGTTGATTAGTCGCAGGTTAAAAGGTTAATCAAGTTAACTGGTTTAATTAAAGAATAATGGTGGGGATTAACGGTTAATTAGGTGATTGTGTGCCTGTGATTAGTGGTAGTGTGTGTATTCACCAGATTATCATTATAACAAAACAAGAATTAAAAACCCTAATCCCAGCTTTCCCCTCCCCCTTTTTCGATCCGTTCCCCGCGTCTTCTTCCTCTTCAATTCCACGAATCTTCTCCTTCAATCTCCTCTCCTCTCAATCGATCGCTCCCTTTCGACTTCTTCCGCTTTCATCCCTTTGTTCTTCTACAACTCGAGACCTGTGAACACCAAAACAAAATAAATCAAATGAATCAAACAATTGATGGATTAGTGTTACCGACAAATGAGGATCCTCGGTGGTTCGCGGCGGTTTTCTGGAGACGTTGACGTTCGTGGCGGTGTTGCAAAGTCTGAATTTTGTTTACACGACTCGGATTCGTGTTTGCGTGTCCGGTTGAGGGTGATTCTCGACGGCGAGCGGTGTGTCGGAGACGACGGTGGAGTTTTATGGGGAAGATGAGTCTCTTATCTTTTTTGATTTACGAACTTTAGGGTTTGAGATTGGGATTTCTGTGTGATTTTGTGTTAGGGTTTGGTATGTTTTTCTCTTGATGTGGTGTCTTTCTCGGATCCGGTTGTGGCTTTTTATAAGCGTTTTGAAAACCTTGAATTATCTTTGAATTTGAATACAGATGATTCTTGCCATTACTGGTTTTAGAAATAACGTCCTTGATTTTACGGGAGTTAATGAACTTTCCATTTCCAATTTGATGTGTCTGGTACTTGCTTTTTCATTTTGGAAAGAAAATCAATATGTACTGTATGTTTGGATTTCTTTGATTCTTGTCATTGAACTGATAACTTTCCCTCTTATGATTCTGCAGAATTATCAGTGAGTACGCGGTTCCTCAACCTGTCTTCTTCTGAAAATCCTCATGGTGCGACTTCAACTTGTGTGTTTATACCTTGTTCCCTTCTAGTCACCATGTTATCTTGTCTGCATCAAATCCATATTTGGAAACCTTGTTACTGTTAGTATCAAGTAAAACTCTTGTGGCAATCTTCCTAACCACCTATTTCTTTGTTTCATGTGCACACATGGTGAGGATAAATCTTGGATAAACGTTCACAACACAACCGAGGCTGGCAGCGCATAGACATTGAGATGATTCTTCCCCGATCAAAGGGAAATAGCAGAGGCAACCTGTATATCGATGCATAAAACCGAGATAAGTATCCTTCCAATTCTGGTTGTTGCTCATGTCCTATCTGTTACCGTGTTGATTTTAAAATGTGCCGTAAGTAGTTGTAACCTGAACCAACACTTTGCTTACTTAATTAATCTCTTGCTTTCTAACTGTGGTCTAATAAATCTTGCTCTGCAGGATGATGATGGTTTCTTGGTTGTCTGAGCTACTAGCTATTTCTTTCGTCTTTTGAAATGTCGAATAGTAAGGCTCCCTTACAGCAAATGTTGTGCATCAAAGCTCACGCTGTAGCAAATGATACCTGTTCCCATCTTGTGACAGGGTTTAGATTTTTTTTACTTCATTAGAGGGGCATACCACTGTCACCGGTATGCACATTTCTTCTTTGTGGGTTTTAATTAAATGTGCTTTGTTATCGTCACGTTCGGAAAGGTTGGATGATGGCTTGAATTTGGTGTTTGATGCAGGTCAATTGGTATTCTATCAAATAAGCCGTCATTTTGAGATTGTGCTTAGTTGTCGGCGAACGAATTCTATATTTTAACTTGATTTCCATGCTCTCTGCAGTAACTGAGATTGTGTAGCTTCTCGTCATGACTTTCCATCTCGCAGTACATCTTAACTCGTGCAACAGTCGCGTTTTCCTCGTGCTCAAGAGAGATGACTCCATCAAATGCAAAAATCAGCTCGATGGCTCCACCAAGGGAATAAGACTATTCAGGGACAAGTTTGGAGAGAAGTCTCAAAGTATCCAAATCTTCCAGTATGTTGCCCTGTTTGTTTGTTACAAGTAGCAGATAAAGAGCTTCTAATGGTTGGTAAACATAGCGCATATTCTCAGTCTTAATATATGTGTGTTATTTTTCAGTGCATATCAACTTGGGAGACGCTGCTAGAAGTCCCTCAATTCTTATACGAGACATATCCGCAAACTGTCTAGAAACTAGAACTTTACCAGACTTGATTCAGTAGTGCAGATTTGATTTTGTTTCTGTTAGTTGAGCAGGTGTTAGCTTCGTCGGTAACTTGGTATGTCCTTTTGCTCTTTGTTCGGTTACGAGTAACATGTTGAGTTGACAACTTATTCTATTTTACAGGTGAACTTAGGAGAGGCACAGGAAACCTCGTTGTCTCCGGAGGCGCGCATCTCTTCATAGACTAGTAAGTGGTATTTATCTCTGATATCTTTTGCATGAGCACAGGTTTATGACATGGATTTTGTAAGTATTGCTATCCTGCAAGGTCAACATGAGGTGGCGAGTACAACGCGAAACTGTGGATGCGGGGCGGAGGATCTACAACAAAGATTGTGGTCTGCAGTAGGCGGGAGGAAGATAATTTCACAATCGAGCCAGAGCAATGAACGTCCTTGCCTTGTAATACCCTGCTAATCTCGTTGCGTCAACCGTCACTTTGTAGAAGGTATTGCATGTGACTTCATTGTTTCTTAGTCGAAACTCTTTTCTTGGGAGTCTGCTCTTTGGATTATCACAACTTTGTCCTCTTCTCTTAATTTGATCTGTTAAACCAAACTGCAGGTTAACTTTGGCCTCGGAGCCGTATGCATAGTCCTTGGATTCTCACGGATTTGCGGTATGCCACAGTTGTACTATCGTTAGCCTGTTTACTGTGACTGCTTCCTGCCTAAAAATTATAACCCAATTGATTTGTTGCTTTATGAATTGTGATGTCTGCTGGTTGTTGGAAAGTTACGGGCTTCGAAAGGCGGTGCGGCAAGCTTTTGATGCATAACAGCGATGGGGTCTTGCACTACATTGTATTTATCACTGGTAATTCTCGCCAAACTATTTCGAAGATATTTGATCTCACGCTGCAGCTTATACTTCTTTTTCATAATTAATTGTGTTGGCTTGGTTTGCAAGTTGTTCTAATTAATCGATGTATGGCTTTGACAGGTACCATCTAATTCTGGCTATGCAATTTGGAAGTAGCTAACTGTCTTATAGAAGCAGGGTGTATCCATGTTTGTTGCCGACATTCCGACTCATTGGCTGGAAACAAGCAGATTCCCTTCTATTTGGTTATGTTGCAGCGTATTGATCATGTGGTTTTGACAAGGCAGCTGCTGTTGTTATTGTTGCGCAATTGCGGTTGCATTTGATGATTGTGAAACCGGCGAGAACGGTCCTGTTATCATTTTTTTAGTTGGTATAGCAAGACATGACTGTTATGTCTGTTATGGAATTCTTGATTCTCTTGCTAAAATCTCTCTGAATTTCCTTTTAGCTCAAATCTTGCTGAGTGATTATGAAATTTATGATTATGTCATTTGATTGTGCATTAAGGACTATTGACTTGTCTCCTTATTCTTTTCTTTACAAATTAGGATGGTATTGAGGCTCTTTCAATCGTGTGAAGGTGCTGCTTTGGCCCGTGCTGGCAGAGCTTCATCAAACTTCTAAACCGTGTCCTTTGCGGCGGCTCCTCAATAATTCCATTTCCCATGCTCATTAAGAGGTAACTACTTAGGAAGTGGTTTGGTACCTGGCACTAGCAGGACTCTTGGTTGCATTTTGGTTTTTAACATTAGAGTATGATATTGGGTTTGAGCTTTCATTCTTCAATTTATCATGAATGATGCCGTCTTTCAAAATTCAATTAACCAATGTTTGTGGTTTGGTTTGCAGGCTGTACCGAAATGGTTTAATGTTCGGTGGCGTCGCAACGCAAAGCTATAGCAACCATGAGTATTGGGGGACTCGTGTATGCCCAATGCGGCATTAGCAGCAGCGGAACTCATACTCGGTTCCATCTTTCCTTTGAGAATCATGCGACAGTGTTAGAATATGCTCGTGAAGGGACCCGGTCAATGATGCGGTTTTCTGATAACTAATGTACTGATATCCATGTAATTAGTTTGGCAGGGTTGTAACAGGATGGTTTCTTTAGGATAGGTTTTTGGAATTATGAAGTCCCAACCCCTGTATTCATGTTTCAAACGTTGTATCAATGAAAGTAAATGCAAAACTCTTATCTTGGCTTTCTTCAAAATCCTGCGGTGATTTGGTATTTGATTATGAAAGTTCCCACACTACAACTTTTTGAGTAACCTTGATAACGCAGTGGATTTAAGTGAATCCTTCAAGTCTTCTTTTGATAGGTGAGTGTCTTCTTTAGGTTCTATGTATGGAGTATCAATTAATGCCCTCTTAAATCCACAGAATTTGCCACCTTCTTTGTAACTTGGACTTAACTCCTAAATTTAAGAACTTGAAAATCTTCTTGTCATAAAAACAAAAATTAACTTCTCTCTTGGAGTAGATGTTGAAGCTTCTGAGAGATGTTGAGGGAGAACCAATAGAAAACCTTATAATCAATAGGAAACAAGCTCAACTGATCATGTCTTGGAGTACTTGAATTGGGAGAGTGAATATTATCTCCATCTGAAATCACTGTATTTGCACGAGTTGGTTAGCCGTAAAAAAAAAAAAAAAAAAAAATATTTATATATATATATATATATATTATATATATATATATATATATATATATATATATATATATATATAAATATATATATATATATATATATATATATATATATATATATATATATATATATATATATATATATATATATATATATATATATATATATATATATATATATATATATATATATATATATATATATATATATATATATATATATATATATATATATTAAAATATAGTCAAATAACAATAGAAAAATGCGCAAAAAAGAGAGGGGATCTTATGTTCAAAAATTAGGGTGCAACAGATGCCCCTATTTAAGTTACTCCTATTCGGAGATATGGAGATTAAAGTCTCCGTTTCGACGAGATAGGAGGGACTTAAATATAAACATTGCGCGAATTTTTGGCCCTAAGATGCCACTAAATGCAAATGATATTCGATGATATGAAAATGCAAGACAGACAGGGGATCCTGTGAAGAAATGGCGCCACAGGGAAGAAACTAAACACGACACACAGGAAAAACATGCTCAACGAGCGAGCTGTACGGGGAAAGATTGACGATCGCAAAGTGTCCGTAAATATGTTATGAAGAACTTGGTGAGAAAACCACTTTGAAGGACCTGCTGCATAGGTAAAATGTAATTGATTTAAAATATCAACTGGAGAAGTCTATTGTCGAGACTTATAAGTGTAATTGAGAATACTTTTGCCAAAGTATTTGTTGCAAAAAATTTGTAAGGAATCTACTGCCGAGATTCTGTGTTGAAGTCTGTTGGAGAAATACTTCTGACGAAGTCTTCTGGAAATCTACTGCCGAGATTAACCAGGAAATGAAATAGAACCACCTACTGCCGAGGTCTTCTGGGAATCTACTGTCGAGATTAACCAGGAACTGTAAGATGTTCGAATGACTGTCGTTGTAGACGGTAGATGTCGTTGACGTAAATGTTGATGTAGATTGTAGAAATTCCCCGAGCATCATGGTGTGGGAACCATGAGCTGGTCTCAGTCTCTGATGTAAAACTTCCCCGAGCATCATGGTATGGGAACCATGAGCTGGTCTCAGTTTCTGATGTAGAACTTCCCCGAGCATCATGGTATGGGAACCATGAGTTGGTCTCAGTTTCTGATGTAGAACTTCCCCGAGCGTCATAGTTTGGATGCTATGAGCTGGTCTCAGTCTCTTCCCGAAATGATGAAAACTCGTGAGAGCATCTTCACAGGGGGTTGTAAATTTTGTAAATTGTGGATATCGTTGTAGACTGTAAATGTAATTTGTAGATGTAGTTGTAAAGCTTCACCGAGGATCTTCAGAAAAATGTGAGCCGGTTGAATTATAATGCATGTCTTCTCCAATAAAGAGAGACTATTGTGACAAACTTCTTCGATTTCTTCGGGGAGATGTCGCTGACGGAAGCAAACTTGTGTGATGAGACTCACTGGGGAAGTCATTCCAAGTCGATAACCACTGGGGATGGACAAACTGTCTTGTGGAGATAAAACAAACCTAATTGAGATGAGTTGCTCGAATAAAGAGCTGCTTGCAATTCAGATGTACATTGTTGAGAAGTTTTGATAACACTGTTGGAGAAATGCGCCTTGATAAAGATCCTTCTTAGGGCACTGAGCGCAAAATAAATGCACACTTAATCCAAACTCAGAAGTTGGAGATGTCCACAATGTGATTGCCAAGGACCGAAGTTCAATTCAGGAAATATCTGAAGAGAAACTATTAAGCAAGACTCGACCATTGAGGTGTGAACTCAAATGGAATTGTACTAAAGTAACCATCTTCCATGAGGATTGAACTCCATGGGGAAAAATGAAACCTTGTGCTTTTTTCTGCCTAGGTTGACAAATTTAGTTGGAGGGATAAGACACACCCAAACACCTAGAGATAACTACAGCCAAGGCGGCATAATAAAATGGACACAAAGAATGCAAACAAATGCACATGCCATGCTGTATACTTGTATGCTATGTGTATGCTTAGGCTGACAAAACAAACAAACAGGGACAAACGGAGATGAAATGAACATCTTGAAGCAAACATCCGACCAATCTTCAAAGATAGAAGTATCACTGGGGATAGGCGGAGAACTGAAATACGAGATCATATTCCTACTTTAGGGCTCCAATCTTCTCTTTTGGGGAATATAGATCAATCTAATTGGGATGTAACCTCTTGATAAGCCTGAAAGATTATCCTGTTAAAGATGAGGATAAAGATCCGCTAGGGGTGGATCCAACTCATAACTATAGAAACTTCATGGATAAAATAAATATCCGCTTTACTGGAGAGACTCATGCTGGGGAAGATCGATGTTGAAGAAGGTCCATTGAGGAGTAAAATACGTCCATTTCACTGGGAAGGTGAAGTTGGAGAAGCAAATCACTAAGGATTAAAATATCATCCACTTCATTGAGGAAGTGAAGTCAAACAGATCACTGAGAATTCTGCATCAAAAGGCTTCATCGAAGGATTGTCATGACCACCAAAAACAAAATTTATTGGGGACATGAAGAATGTTGTGAAATTGCTGAAAAATCGTACTGAAGAATGCGTGGTAGTCGCCATTTGAACGATAGTTGTTGCATATGGATAAGATAATCTTCGCTTCTCAGGTGTCCCAAGTCACATGGTTATGAGAAGAAGTCGTTCTAAGAGGATTTTACAGAAAACATGGCGTCCCATTCTTTTCAAACTCTTCGAGAGATTCGCCGAATCTCGACGTAACCGGATCTGATTAATGGTACTATGAATAAGTCTTCAGAAGTAGATCTCTAGAAGAAGTCAAATTTGCATAGAATAACCACTTGGGAATAACTTGCCCCAGGTCAGCAGAGTCTTCAAACTTTAATAGAACAAGCTTAATGTTGATACTCATGTGTAAACTTTCTATGACCTCGGCAAAGATCAACATGTATGAGATGTTAATTATGAAACCGTTAATGCAACATATATGTTTGTCTTGAAGTTTTGAAACTAGATATCCCAATAACTGGTGACCGAACTCAGTAGTTAGGATATAAATTAATTTTTATAAAGCCAATGAAAATCGAGTATAACTCAATAGGAGTCAGGAAACATTATCTCACTGAGTATGCTTTCGAAGTAACCTTACTTCAATTAGGACTTTGAAAGGTATATTATGGTTTAGTTTACGATTTGTAAAACAAAAAGGAATAAGGGCCAAAGCGTATTTGTACCCACCCATTTTGAAAGATGTTCACTATTTTGAAAGGTTTTAAGTGTTCAATCGAGATGATTGAAAATTTCCTGCCCCAGGTTTAAAATGAGGTTGGAAAAGGTTAAAAGGATTCAACTTCCTTATGTCTTTGGTGTTTAGGAGGTTTGAAAAGAGTGCCTTACATCATCAGTAGGTTTTTTTCAAAAGCATACATCAAGAGATCTTGCGTTTTACTTCGTCATCCTCCTTCCAATTATTTAACAAGGTGAGAAAATTGGGTATAGTTGGCGTTATAAATTATGAAAAACATTTTACGAGTGGAACGAATGGGTTTCTTCAAGACAAACGCTTATCCCACTACTTATTCAAAATAACATGTTCTTACATGCCAATTATGCTTTTAATCAAAGAAATAAAACACATAAGCGAACAAAAATAAATAGGTGATCAACATAACAGTGCTCCATTCACGACCGGGCTTCCCCCCTTGAAAGCAGCACTTAAACTATCAATCATTTCTTGAACTTTCTCTTGAAAAACTTTGCATTCTTCAATCGAATGCCCCAACACTCCATCATGAAATTCGCAGCTGGCATTCGAGTTGAACCACGGTGGATGAGACTTCATGATTCTAGTCTTTCTGGGTGTCATCACCGAGTTTTGGATGAAGTAAGACTATAGTTGACTGTAGGTCGTTGGGATGAGATCAAACCAGCGAGTTTCTTCTTTTGGAATACTCAGAGGTGCCTTATGATTCTGAAACCGTCTTCGAACCTGTCGATTCTGATGCTGATTTGGAGATATCAACCTTCGCTTATGAGGTAGTCGTTGCTTGTGCTGAGCAGTCGCTTCACGCTGACGTTGAGGATAGGGTACTGGAATTGGATCTGACAGGGTTTGAGAGGAATCCCGAATTGCATCAACGCTTCTTTTCTCTAGGGAATTACTAACTGAAATTTCTTCATTAGCTTGGCCATTCGAATCATCTCGGATTCTTCCATTTTTGAGTGCATTCTCGATGTTTACTCCGACTTCTATAATTTTAGAGAAATCTAATGGCACAACGCCTACCATCCTATTATAATAAGAGTCTGACAACGTTCTTAGAAACATATTGCTTAATTCTCTCTCTGGAAGTGATGGCTGAACTTGAGATGCTAACTCTTTCCATCGTTGGGCATATTCCTTGAAAGACTCATTGTCATTCTTACTCATGTTCATTAATTGATCACTGTCTGGAGCCACGTCCAAATTATAAATGTACTGCTTTATAAAAGCATCAGCTAAATCTTTCAAAGAATGAATGTGATTCCTTTGTAGCTTCGTATACCATATCAAGGATGCCCCAGATAAACTCTCTTGAAAGCAATGAATCATCAACTCGTCGTTGTCAATATGAGCAGCCATCTTCCGATAGAACATCGTCAAATGATTTCTTGGACAACTAGTACCCTTGTACACTTCAAAGACATGCATCTTAAACTTCGGAGGAATAATTATACCTGGAACCAGACATGACTCACGAGCATTAAAATCAGATGTATCAGCCCCTTTTGTCATCTTTAATTGCTCTTTGAGATCACAAAGTTCTTTCTCCATTGCTATAAATCTAGGATCGTCCATCTTCTTACTTGTACGGACATTCTGAAGATTCGGTATAAACTGTGGAAACTGGGTAACTCTTCTGTCAACTTGACCAACCAGATTATCTTGCACGGGCTGAGGTTGCGTAGGAACATCCACTTGTTGAACATTGTCATCAGAAGGAAGATCGAATAACGGATTAGTTAACACCCTGAAACCAGTCATGGAATCCATATCTTTATTCTCTTTACTATCCTTCAATAATACATCGAGCTTGGTCAGATGGTCGAGATGTCAACTGACAGACAAAGACGGAAAACCGAATGAGGACACAGAAGAGAAGAGACACATGCACATGAAAATGCTAAATGAAGGATGCTATGCAAAAAATGCAGAGAAGAAAATGAAAGGTTTCATGGAACTCAAGTTCTTATAAATGTTACAGAATACCAAAGAAAATTATTTTTTATTTTTTTATTATTATTTTTTTGATTACAGATAAATATCCTTATAAGAGTCCCGACATAATAGCTAAATAAAAGCTCATAAAGTCCTAAGGAAATCCTCCATCGTGCTTGTTGATATGCCCTTCTTATTTGGACCTTCTTGAAGATAGGTTGCCCATAATCAACTTCTAAGGATTAGTCTGATAGAGGAAAATAAATCCTCCATCTCTTCTTGCTGGAAAATAAGGAAGGAAGCCCTTTGTTTACTTGGGTCTTCAATATTGATGAAAGTCTTTTGATCTTCTATGGATCTAGAAGTCTCTTGTATTTGTCTTTTGTATATTCTTGATTCTTCAATCAGTGCCTTTAATTTCCTTAGGTCATCTAAGTTAGGACTCTTAAAAGAATATTTTAAAATATTTTTCCTTTTGTAATCCTTGTTGGTTTCTATAATGTTTATAAATAACTAGGGATTCCATGAGACCAATGCAATATGATGCTATATGGATGCAACAATCACAAGTAAGCACATAAGGACGCAAAAAGATAAACAAACAAAGGTCCTAGGTTTGCAACGAGCATGGAGAAAAGGTATACCCATTCCTAAAGGTTGTGGACTAATGGTTGATTGTACCTACAAAACAAGGTTCTAAAGGGACTCAAAGTCATCAGCCCATCTTCCGGATATTATCAATTTCTCAACTAACTCGAGGACTAATAATATTCTCAAGAGAACTTCCTTTGAGTGTAGCTTCGCGTAGCACTATTTCGGAAGTACTCCCTCATAGTCCCGCACTACGTCCTAATAAAGGCCAAAGTTGGGTTAAGGTAACTACGGTCCTCAATATCATAGGCTCCAAGATCAAAAATAGCAAGTGTCTTCACGATTACTCGTTCAACAGTACCATTTCGAGAGGGCCTCAATTGAGCGGGATTCTCGATTTAACTTAGTCGGAATTCGACTCCCTATAAGCCTCCTCGAATATATCACCATCCTATCTTAATTTCTCTCAAGTTCGGGTGTAGAACTTTATATCACCACTCAAGGATAATAATCCCAAAAGAATAACCACAAGAGAAAATAAACATTTAAGCAAGTAAACAGATATATAAAGCAATAAACAAAATAATAAGATAGGGAAACCCACTAGGAGTTCCCCAGTGAAGTCGCCATTTCTGTCGCGGTGAAATTTGGATACCAAACTATTAATTAGTTTTAATCTTTAATTCAATTTGCAACCGAACTTTGATTTGTCCAATGGAAGGGATAAAGATCGAAATTCCCACAATGCAATGCAAATGCCAGATTTAGAGAGTTTTAGGTTCGGGGGTTGGTTAAACTTAGGGAAGGTACTAGCATCCTAAGTTTCTGTAGTACTCTACAGGAACCTCTTGTTTTATATTGTTTATTGCTACGTGTTTATCTGCTTAATGGTTTAAAAGACCTAGTGGTTTATTTCTAAGTATACTCGATAAGATATCGCATCTTATGCCTACATATCCTTACGGGAGTGGAATCAGAGTATTTGTAGTTCCCTTAAAGGGTTTGAGGAGTTCTTTGACTGTGGTCAAAGTTCCTACGGGTTTAAGGTAGTTGTTTGATTGATTTTAGGAGAAGAGATGTATCTTCATTTTAAGGGAGATATAACCACCACGAGGTGTAGGAAAATAGTCTTTGCATCGTCTTAAGAAAATGGCTTAAGTACTCGGATTGTTTGGCGAGTATGCCTTTGTTTCTCTTAAGGCAAAGTCCCTACGGCTTGATTGTATTGTTGTGGGGGTGGAGATTCTATCTCGCTTAAGATGATTTGGCATCTTTCTCTAATGTGTTTGAATTTTGAATGTTGGGTTGTTGAATGTTTGAATATATTTGTTGTAGTATTGATTGAGTTTGTTTGTTCTAAGTTGTATTGTTTTCCTATGTTGTAAAATAAAGAACAGTCCTTCCTATGGGGTAGGATCTAAAATAAGAAAATCAACTTGAATGGGATCAAGGATCAATGGGAGAATGATGCAAATCATGTGCACTACACATAACGTTGAATTATGTGTAGGTTTTTCCTTTGGACGGAATGCGATGCGGAAATGTAAATGACGATACTGTAAATGCAGAAACATTAAACTACTGTAAGATAAATTGCAAGGAAAGTAAACCATACATATAAGCATGAAAGCGCTGAGGTGTAGGTGCAAGTGTCGTGAAGTGGGTGTGCACGATTAACGGTACTTTTACGCGGTTGATTGATTTTAACTGGTTAACTTGATCTTAGGGGGGCGGAGTTGAATTGATTAACGGGAAAGTTGCAAAAAATTTGAATTAACTTATTGGTTAAAACAAAAGTTTTAAATTATAATGAGTGATTTGAGAAGAACGAGAGAGATGTGGTTTTGTTAGTAAAATTGCATTAATTCTGATTATTTAAAATAAAAGCTATTATTAAAGTTTTAAAATTGTTAAAAAAGTTTTTTTAAAAAGGATTAAGTTCTCTAATTTTAGATAAGTGATAATTATTATTTAAATATACCAATAAATTGGTAATCAATAAGTGATAAATTATTTAAATTATTTTATATAATCATAAAAAGGGGACCAGTTAATGGAGTATTTTTTTTATAATAAAATAGGAGTTATTATTAAAGTTAATTGAGAATTAAATGATATTATTATTAAAAGAAATGAGTTTTAATTAAAAGTTTGTGAAATATAAGTTGTTTTTTTATAAGAAACTGACAAAAAGCAAATTAATTAACTAATAAAATTAACGGGTTTTAAAAGGATTATTAATGAATATTTAATTTAAGAAAAGATTTAATTATTTTATTAGTTTATATTTTAATTTAAAAAATGATTTAAAGTTAATTAAAGTTGATTAGTCGCAGGTTAAAAGGTTAATCAAGTTAACTGGGTTAATTAAAGAATAATGGTGGGGATTAACGGTTAATTAGGTGATTGTGTGCCTGTGATTAGTGGTAGTGTGTGTATTCACCAGATTATCATTATAACAAAACAAGAATTAAAAACCCTAATCCCAGCTTTCCCCTCCCCCTTTTTCGATCCGTTCCCCGCGTCTTCTTCATCTTCAATTCCACGAATCTTCTCCTTCAATCTCCTCTCCTCTCAATCGATCGCTCCCTTTCGACTTCTTCCGCTTTCATCCCTTTGTTCTTCTACAACTCGAGACCTGTGAACACCAAAACAAAACAAATCAAATGAATCAAACAATTGATGGATTAGTGTTACCGACAAATGAGGATCCTCGGTGGTTCGCGGCGGTTTTCTGGAGACGTTGACGTTCGTGGCGGTGTTGCAAAGTCTGAATTTTGTTTACACGACTCGGATTCGTGTTTGCGTGTCCGGTTGAGGGTGATTCTCGACGGCGAGCGGTGTGTCGGAGAAGATGGTGGAGTTTTATGGGGAAGATGAGTCTCTTATCTTTTTTGATTTACGAACTTTAGGGTTTGAGATTGGGATTTCTGAGTGATTTTGTGTTAGGGTTTGGTATGTTTTTCTCTTGATGTGGTGTCTTTCTCGGATCCGGTTGTGGCTTTTTATAAGCGTTTTGAAAACCTTGAATTATCTTTGAATTTGAATACGGATGATTCTTGCCATTACTGGTTTTAGAAATAATGTCCTTGATTTTACGGGAGTTAATGAACTTTCCATTTCCAATTTGATGTGTCTGGTACTTGCTTTTTCGTTTTGGAAAGAAAATCAATATGTACTGTATGTTTGGATTTCTTTGATTCTTGTCATTGAACTGATAACTTTCCCTCTTATGATTCTGCAGAATTATCAGTGAGTACGCGGTTCCTCAACCTGTCTTCTTCTGAAAATCCTCATGGTGCGACTTCAACTTGTGTGTTCATACCTTGTTCCCTTCTAGTCACCATGTTATCTTGTCTGCAGCAAATCCTTATTTGGAAACCTTGTTACTGTTAGTATCAAGTAAAACTCTTGTGGCAATCTTCCTAACCACCTATTTCTTTGTTTCATGTGCACACATGGTGAGGATAAATCTTGGATAAACGTTCACAACACAACCGAGGCTGGCAGTGCATAGACATTGAGATGATTCTTCCCCGATCAAAAGGAAATAGCAGAGGCAACCTGTATATCGACGCCTAAAACCGAGATAAGTATCCTTCCAATTCTGGTTGTTGCTCATGTCCTATCTGTTACCGTGTTGATTTTAAAATATGCCGTAAGTAGTTGTAACCTGAACCAACACTTTTCTTACTTAATTAATCTCTTGCTTCCTAACTGTGGTCTAATAAATCTTGCTCTGCAGGATGATGATGGTTTCTTGGTTGTATGAGCTACTAGCTCTTTCTTTCGTCTTTTGAAATGTCGTACAGTAAGGCTCCCTTACAGCAAATGTTGTGCATCAAAGCTCACGCTGTAGCAAATGATACCTGCTCCCATCTTGTGACAGGGTTTAGATTTTTTTTACTTCATTAGAGAGGGCGTACCACTGTCACCGGTATGCGCATTTCTTCTTTGTGGGTTTTAATTAAATGTGCTTTGTTATCGTCACGTTCGGAAAGGTTGGATGATGGCTTGAATTTGGTGTTTGATGCAGGTCAATTGGTATTCTATCAAATAAGCCGTCATTTTGAGATTGTGTTTAGTTGTCGGCGAACGAATTCTGTATTTTAACTTGATTTCCATGCTCTCTGCAGTAACTGAGATTGTGTAGCTTCTCGTCGTGACTTTCCATCTCGCAGTACATCTTAACTCGTGCAACAGTCGCGTTTTCCTCGTGCTCAAGAGAGATGACTCCATCAAATGCAAAAATCAGCTCAAGGGCTCCACCAAGGGAATAAGACTATTCATGGACAAGTTTGGAGAGAAGTCTCAAAGTATCCAAATCTTCCAGTATGTTGCCCTGTTTGTTTGTTACAAGTAGCAGATAAAGAGCATCTAATGGTTGGTAAACATAGCGCATATTCTCAGTCTTAATATATGTGTGTTATTTTTCAGTGCATATTGTTGCGGTGGAAATAGGATCACAAACTATTAATGAGTTTGAATCGCAATTCAATTCACAACCGCTCTTTGATTTACCCGAAGGAAAAGGTCAAAAGAGGGAAAACCTATTTTTGCATCGTAAACACAATGCGGGGAAAGATCTAGGGTTTGGGGGTTGGTTAAATTTAGGGAAGGTATTAGCACCCTAAACTTCTGTAGTACTCTACAGGAACCTTTTGTTCAATGCTTACTATTTGCTTTATTTATTTGCTTAAGGTATATGCACAAAGGGATTAAAAGTGAGAAAGGAGACCTAAGGGGTTAATTCTAAGTTTACTCGGCAAGACATCGCATCTTGTGCCTACGTATCCTTACGGGAGTGGAATCAGAGTAATCGTAGTTCCCCTCAAAAGGGAGGTTAGAGACTTCTTGACTATGGTCAAGGTCTCAAGGGGAATAAACATGTCTTAAGGACACGCTTACGCGGAGTGTAGGAACTCCAAATCTCTACGTTGAATTGTTAAGTTGTAATTAGGGTTAAATTAGGGATTCCGCGGCGGGAAACCCTAAAATGAGCGCGGCGGCTCTTTGACCTAATGCTAGGGGTAAAATTGTAATCTTGCCTGCGGCGAGGCATTTGTGAAAATTAGGGTTTGTGAGAGTTGTAAGGGTTTGAAGTTGAGGACTATTGGCGCGGCGGCCAAACGCTAGACCTAACCTTCGGATGTGTGTAGTGTGATAGAATAATTGATAAATGTGTGAGATTTGAATCAGGCAAACAAAGAAATAATGTCAATAATTTAAACCATACTAGCAGAAATTTAAAGGCAGTAATTAAAACGCGATTATTAGGGTTCGCGAGGTTACAACCGAGAAGCAGTTACAATAATGATGAAACTTAAATAAAACTACCACGCAATAGTAGTAAACATGAGCTGCAAATGATGAACGCTGTTAATAAGCAAAGTTAGACGGTAATTGGACGAATCAAGAGACAAGAATGCAAGGTTGGAGATCTTTGTTGTTTTTAAAGAAAAAGTGTTAATTAAATTTATAAAAGAAAGAGTAATGTTAATTTTTAAAAATATTTTAAATTTAATCTAAAAAAGTTTTAATTTACATATTTTAAAATGATTTTTAAGTTATTTATTTGGAAAAAGGTTTTTAATTTTATTATATATAAAAAAAGATTTTCAGTTATTTGTTTTAAAAAAAGGTTTTTAAGTTTATTATAAAAAAGAATTTTAAGTTATTTGTTTTAAAAAAAGGTTTTTAAGTTTATTATAAAAGAAGCTTTTTCTAACTATTATCTTATGAAAAAAATAATAATGTCAATATTAGTTTTAAAAAAAATTTAATAAAGTTTAAACTAAATATATAAAAAATAAAAAAAGGTAAAAAGAAATAAAGGGGTTGGGCCGGTCATCACTCCGGACCCAACCCGGTTGGTTAGTAATAAAACAAAATACTAGCTTAGGGTTTCAAAACCCTATTGTCCCCTTCGCGGCGCCGTTTGTTACTTCATATTCCTCGTCGTCTTTCTGATCATGTTTGGAAATCCTGAAATCAAACCGAACGATGTCAATAGTGACAATATTATGTTCTTGGCTTACATTCTCGTTCGCAATCGGCGACGAACGGAGGCGATGATGGTGGACTGAGCCTCCGTGGAGGGTTTTGCTCGTCGTGGTTTTAACGGCGCCGATGAATCCTCTCCACTCGGGTTGCCTCGTTTCGATCTCTCTCTCTCTCTCTCTCGCGACCACTAGGGTTTGTTCGCGATCTTGCTCGCTTCGTTGCCTTTGGTGTTCTCCGCCGTTGTTGTCTAGGGTTTTCGCGATTTTGTCTGTCTCTCTCTCGCGGCTACCAGCGTTTGTTCGCGATCTTTCCGTTAGCGTTTCACCATGGTGAGATTGTCCCTTTTTATAATTTTTGATTTGACTCTCTTTTGGGCCTTTGATACTAGTGGATTCGCGTTTCTCTTTCACTGAGATATAATTTCGTATGATTTGATTTTATCTGGATTTGTTTGGTTTGCTTTTCAGATACTGATTGGATTCAAATCGGATACGCTTTCTGATACGGATTGGATTCATCTGATACTGATTGAATCTTGTTTCTTTTTTAGGATTTGATTGGGGTTTCTGATTTCCAGCTGATACGGATTCTTTTCCTAATACAATCTGGATATTGGTTTTTTTGCTGATATGGATACTTTTCCTGATGCAGTTTGGATTAGCTTTTCCTCTTCTTCTTTCAGAGAGAGCTGGTAGTTCAGATACTGCCGGATTGGTGTCGCCGAGGGGGGTACGATGCGGTGATGATGACATTCTAGTCTGAACCTGACCAGGGAATTGATACTGCTGCTTGCCGCCTTCGATTATGTTGCGACGGTTGCTTCTGGTTTGGTAACTGATATGCTGTGACTGTTTGTTTAGGGCTATGATGTGTGAACTGAGCCCTTATTGCCATGTTCGTTTTTTCATGCGAGCCTCAAATTTGGTTGGATGTTATGACCTGCATTCACCTCGTTTTCTTCTGGTATGACCTTTATGGATACGAGTTTCAGTTTAGGACCCTGATTCGAATTCTATGTGTGTGGCTTGGATATTCATTCGATTTGTCCGATTGTGGATCGCTTTGGCTGATGGCATTTGTCATGATTTTTCAGATGTTGATTCTGATTTGTTTTCTGATATGGTCTTGCAAATTTGCTCGCATGTGTGATTTTGATGATTTTATTCTGATGCTCCGTTTGGTTATTGATTTTTCAGATGTTGACCCGTTGGGATTCTGTTCGAGGCGAGTTTCAATCGACTTGTCTTGTAATCCAATTTGGTGCAGTGGAGTTGGATTCTCTGTTTGATTCAGACTTGTTCTTGAACTGCTGTGGATTTGATGGTGCTGTTACGGGTGCTATTCTGATGCAGTTTTGTGGTTATTCCTGTCCGTGACAGATTTGTTTGACTTGTTTTTCCCTTGTTGAACTAGTTTCACTGTTATGAATTTCTTGTTTGGTTTAGAGCTGATGCAGGTGTTCTCAGTCAGTGGTGGGTTTCTTTGAAAACTCTGATACTGTTTTAATGCTTGCATTTCTGGTGTTGACGAACTTTGACCACAAAGTGACTCATACCCGTCGGCATCCGGGTTTATGACCAAGTTGATTGTGCTGTTTCACTCTTGTATCAGTTTGGAAACCAAACTTGATGAATGAATCCAAATACGGAAAACGAATCAGTCCCGCTTCTTTTATCTCTTTTATCTCTCGGCTGCCTCTCATGATAAGAACAGATGACCACTTGATCTGACGCCAACGGCGCGGGTCGGTACGGGGGTAGGACGCAGCTTCGGTTGTGCCACTCCCGGCACTCGATGATGACGCT
Organism: Lathyrus sativus; assembly: GCA_963859935.3. Lineage (NCBI taxonomy): Eukaryota > Viridiplantae > Streptophyta > Magnoliopsida > Fabales > Fabaceae > Lathyrus > Lathyrus sativus. The sequence continues at coordinate 113,929,971 of OZ012738.1, read as the reverse complement.
GTTCTGAGAGTGTCGAAAACAACCTTCTAACCTTTTCCTGCTTCTGTTTTGCTTTGTTTCCCTTTATGCAGGTTAATCGGAGATTTGCGGAGAGGATCGAGGGAGCATCATGAAGAATACTAATGGATGTTTAGGACTTAGGATTTTTAGGATAGAAGTAACATCTGTGATTGTAATTTTACAGCGATTCAGAATGTGAAACAATTTATCCTTTATGAAATAAAAATGCCAGAACTTCTTTTATATATCCATGATCGCTCAGTTTTGAACCTATTTATATTTATTTCTAGTTAAAATTATAAACGTTTGTGAATAAATCCACAAATATTTAAATTCATTAACCTAGTCATAAACCATAAACATTCCCGAATGATATTCTTGTTCATGCACTTGTCTCATTTGTAGTCCTAATCTCATCACTTGATTAAATTCACTTGCATTCCAACTTAAATGCTAACCAACAATTTTATAACCAAACACGGATGTGCGCCGTAATCACAATAGATTCAGTATCAACAATAACATTGCCCGTAATTGAATTCCACTGACCAAATGCTAAGAGCAACAATCCAATAATACCCAATTAAATTGTGCCTTATTAACAGAAACGGAAGTGTGCCGGAAATAAGCCACGAGCAATAAAATAGGTCTTAAATCCAGTTGGGCCCGACAAATTTCAATACCGAACACATCGAATTGGCGCCTTGATATAGTCAAACCCGGTGATAAATAAATGCCTCAGAAATAGTGTCTCAAATGCCTCAAAACTTAGTAACAGCCCGTCTTCAAGGAATTAGCAGAATCCACGTAAAATGACCAAAATACCCCTGGAACCTATCCTGCAAACAAACACCTCCATGACTTGATAGTGGTTAGCAAATGCACAGATGAGATGCTATGCGAAATGACTGACTAAATATAAGGGTAAAATTTGGGGTATTACAGTTGCCCCTATTTAAATAGCTACACCGGACGATTTGAGTGACAGAGACTCGAGGAATCGTGGTGGAGAGATTTAAATATAGATAACCGAAAATTTTGCCCTTATATGCGGCGATATGCAATGCTATGGATAAAGCGAGAACAGATTAATGCAGATGATATGATGCGTATGCTGGAATGATGAATTGCGAAAATGCTGACGAATGCGACGACACAGGGACGGACGCTACGAGAAGAAACACACTGGGGAGAACGACGCGCTGAGACACAGTACAACCCTGGGGAATTCTAAAATGATGGCCAACTGGTGCGAACACGACCAATTGTCTTTTTGGGAACGAGATTCTCAAATGGAGATGGTACCTATGAGACGGCCTCCACTGGGGAATCTAAAAGTAAAACTGGATCATGTACGACTGCAAGATCGATCACAAAATGCTGGAGCATTGAGCAGAGAATAACATCCAAGCTTCTGTAAACTATCTCTCGTGACAGGATCAAACGGACTTTTCGGGAATCCGTAGCAAATATACAGGGTAAAAAAACCGGCTGTATGCCAAAATAAATGGCCTTTAGGAATAAGATCCTTAAATGGAGATGGCACCTATGAGATGACCTCCACTAGGGAATGTCTAATAATACCTGGATCTACACGGTTGCAAGATCGATTACGGAACGCTGGAGCATTGAGCAAAGAATAACATCCAAGCTTCTATAACCTATCCCTCGTGATGGGATCGGACGGACTTTTCGGAAATCCGTATCAAATATACAGGGTAAAGACCGGCTGTATGCCAAAATAAATGGACTTTAATGGGAAATGCCCTGATAAGCTTCTCGAGGGAGAACTGTCACTTATCGTTGGAAGGGACTTATGTGCCAAAATGAATAAGCACTCAAATAAAGAGGCTGCTGTTTATCTGATATATAAATCTTCTCATATTTAAGGTCGGCGCCTGGAATACGATTCTGATTTTTCTTAAAGGGTAAACTGAACTTCCTCATACTTCAAGATCGTGCTCTCCTGAATATGATTCCGCTCCTTCTTTTACTAAAGGGTAAATGAACTTCCTCATACTTCAAGATCGTGCTCTCCTGAATATGATTCCGCTCCTTCTTTTACTAAAGGGTAAATGAACTTCTTCATACTTCAAGATCGTGCTCTCCTGAATATGATTCTGCTCCTTCTTTTACTAAAGGGTAAATGAACTTCTTCATACTTCAAGATCGTGCTCTCCTGAATATGATTCTGCTCCTTCTTTTATTAAAGGGTAAATGAACTTCTTCATACTTCAAGATCGTGCTCTCCTGAATATGATTCTGCTCCTTCTTTTACTAAAGGGTAAATGAACTTCCTCATACTTCAAGATCGTGCTCTCCTGAATATGATTCCGCTCAAACCTCCCCGTACTTCAAGATCGTGCTCTCCTGAATACGATTTGGTTCAAACCTCCCCATACTTCAAGATGACAGGTAAAATGGAAGCCCAACTGCTCAATGGAGATGGCCATTTGCTGCGAGTCATAACGAAGATAGGATCGGCTTCTTAGGTGAGAAATGTCGCATACCGATGTTGTAAGATGTAAAGTGTTGTACCGATAGATTTTCCAGGCGTGAACTGGCGTGTATCTGTAAAGGATTGTGATTGATTTTCTTGAAAGATAGTGCAAAATAAATGCACATCCGGGTATAGTGATAAGCTTCTCGGGCGAGAACAGTCGCATATCTGCTAAGGTATGGTGAAGATTTTTAGACGGTGCAAAATAAATGCGCGTCCAGTTGGGCTCGACGACCGACAATACTGAGATTCAATCTAGGATCGAGCTAGAAAGAAGACTGGTAATCAAGACTCCGTCGAGGGAATGATCTCGAAGGGTAGATATCTTATCCTAGTGAGGAAAGATAGCTGAAGTAACCGTCATCCACGAGGATCGAGCTCTGTGGGGAAACTGGAAACACATATGTATTTTATGCTTAGGGCTGACAATCTATTTGGAGAGAATGGACCAACCTAGTCACTCGGCGGTAACAACCGATGATGGCGAGACACAATGAACTTGTGAATGCTAACGCATATGTTACTGCATATGTTAATGTGAATGTATGTTAATGTCTATGTAGTAATGAGTATGTAATGAATATGGAATGAATATGGAATGAAATATGTAATGAAACTGTAATGAAATATGTAATGAAATAGGCCTGTGATGCTTATTGCCCTTGCGTATACTGACGAACAGACTAGAGATGAAATAAACATCTCGACGGGGATACCCGCGTTCTCTGCTCGGGTGCACAGTATCATGTCTTCACATGGGGAGAAGAAAACTTGAGGGACACTTTCGAGTTACCCAAGAAAAAGTTGTCAGCTTATAGTCTCTCTGGGGACTGTGATGAAGCAGTAGTTTAGGAGCCTGTTGCAACACTGAGATTTACTAGGGAATGAAGGCCGCCATGAGTAAAATCCATCGGGTGCATGAAGAAAAGTTGTGAAACCACATAACTTTGATCTTGAAGGATCTTATAGCAGTCGCCATTTGTTTCTTCAAAAACACGGTGCCCCAGGATATTTGTGTTGTGAGGTAGGGTCATCTCAAGAGGATTTTATAGAGAACACAGAGTCTGGTTGGTCCATTGTTTTCAAAATCTTTGAGAGGTTTGTCAGGTCTCGACGTAACTGGCACAAATTAATCGTGTCACGACGAAATCTTCGAGAAATAGCTCCTTCAGAATGTCAACCTCGTGTTGGTAAGTGAACTGGGAAACTGCCTGCCCCTGTTTAGCAGGATTTTCAAGTTCCACGGGTTATGTCCATATGTAACTCTCTAAGATATCAAGCAAAGTCGTCATGCCTGAAATGCCTATCCTGAGCTTGTCAATGTACACATATATTTGTCTTGAATTTTGTTTTGAAAAAAGATATCGCAATAACTTGTGACCGAAATCGCTAGTCAGGATATGAGTTTTAATTATAATGCCAACATGAATTTTTTCTGAGCATAGCTCGTAGGAGTCAGGAAACGTGATCTTGTCGAGTATGCTTTCAACCGAAGTCCTACTTCAATTAGGTCTTTTAAAGGTTGTATCGTGGCTTGGTTCACGGTTTAAGAAACAAAAGGATAAAGGCTCAAAGTTACATTTGTACCCTCCCATTCTTCGTGATGTTCTCCAATCCTAATTCAGTTAATCGGATACGAACGCTCATATCTCAAGCAGATTTGCTATGGTCGAGAACTTATCAAGGCTTTGGACATGGCAGTCACTTACCTATTTCTAATGGCAATTGGTCACACGACCTTGTTCTTTAATAGGGATCCTAGAAAAACTACTGGTTTGTTCTTATTCCCTAACTTTTGCCTGGACAACGTCTTTTGATCTGACTTTGGAGTCCATCGGGATGCCCCAATTTTGCCTAAGTCTCCTTCATAGGTTTTGACTTAGCGGGCTTTTATTTATTTTTTTTTGAATATTCTTTTATGCACAAGTCGTGTAAATTTCTTGAAAGGCTCGTGACTGCCCCACTCCTTAAGTAACCGAGGGATAGTCATTGTATTGGACTTCTTAAGATGCTAAGGATAAATTCTCGAAGGTTTGCTCTTCCTCTTGAGGGTCCAAGTGCTCGATCGGTTTAACTGAAACCTACCCTGCCCCAGGTTAAGATAAGGGTTCTTAAAAAAAACTCCTACTTCAAGGCTCAAAGAGGTTGACGAGGGATTAACATCCTTATATCTCCAGTGTATGGGATTTGAAACAATGCCTTACATCATCAGCGGGTTTCAATCGAAAGCATACGACAAGAAATCTACCGTTTTGGGTTCGTCATCCTCCTCCCAATTCTCCATCAGAACAAGAGATCGGGTAAAGTTGGCATTATAATTTATGAAAAAATATATTTTGAAAGAGTGAAACGAATGGACTTATTCAAGACAAACATATGTGTTGCATTAATCAAAGATAAACAAGTTCGCACATGCTAAATATGCTTAATACATATAAATAAACAAATGAACTGTCGGAAAAATCCTTCTAAATGTTTATGAAATCTTGCACTCAAGAGTAACAGTTCCCTTTGGCGGAGCCTCAATGGAAAGGACGTCAGGTTTATGATCACTGTGAGTCGTCATGGCTTGCCCCAGTTATGCTGGTCACGTCTTCAACAGTTTTCAATCGTTGCTTCAAAATAAATTTCCCAGATTCTTTGTTGATCCCGGTCATATCATCTTGAGGGTTACTGAAATGAAGCGAGCTAGCCCTTTGAATAATTACTGGATTCAGCTGATTTGCCATAGGAGTAGCATGCTTTGCAGAATTCGAACCCGACAAGTGAGGGACCCCAAGAGGAGTCTCGATCTTCATCTGAGCATCGCTAAAAGACAACTTCTTCGCTTCTAGCAAATTTCTGACAACTTTCTTAAGAGAATAGCAATTCTCTAGATCATGGCCGGGCGCACCCTCATGAAATAAACAATGAGCGGCAGCGTTGTAACCTGCAGGTAATGGATTAGGAGGAGGACCCAAAGCACGGGTGGTAATCAGACCTTATTGCACCAAATGGGAGTATATCTCAGTGAAAGTCATCGGAATTAGAGGACAAGGCTTATACTGACTCTTACGGGGATAAGGGACCTGATCCTGTGATTGCTGGTGAACAGGAGCGTTGGGCACTCGTTGACTGTTGACAGGAACTTGCATGGGCGGATAACCGGAAGGTTGTTGATAAATCGGTGCTTGATATACCGGAGCTGACTGCACAGGCTGGTATGTAGGAAACTGCTGATCGAAAGGAGGTGCGACAGTAGCCACATGTGGAAACGGATAACCTTGAACATAGCTCTGCTGATGTTGCCAAGATTGAGGAGTAGCCATTTTGCGGTTCCTCGAACGTGCAGGTCCTTTACCATGGTCGGAGTTAGGAGTTTTGCACTTTGGAGGGGTAGCTCGTCGAACTGGTTGAGCACTAGGAGGCACCAAACCGGATTGAAGACCGTGAGGAGGTATATTCTCGACAGTAACAGCTGGTTGAGATCCCATAACGGTATTAGTAGTCTCAGAAACAACATTAGATTGAGCATCCACCTTCACACTAAGAGCTCGTAACATCTCCAAAATCTGCCCTACACTTCCTCGAAGATCTTCGAGTTCATGGCTGACGCGGTTGATCTCTTGGTTTTGATCTTCCATCCTTTTGAAGGGTCGTATTGATGCAGAGAACTTAGGGTGACAAAACTGGAAGGTAGGAGAACCGAGTATGAGAAATCGGGAGACACATGCAATGCAAAAGTATGATGCTAAAATGTGAATGCAAATGAAGATTTCAATGGAATTCAAATATTTACGAATATTGCGGAATACCCAGGAAACTTTTATTATTGAAGACAAATTACAAATAATATTCTTGCAACCAAAATAGCTAAATAAAAGCCTAGAAAATCCTAGAGAAGCATCTTCCACAACTTCAGTGAGCAGACGGAGATCTGGAGGAAAATAAATATTCATAGAGCCTCCTCTTCTTGTAGGATTGTATCTCATCATTCTTCGACTGAATCTGCTTTTGAAGTTCTTCGTACTCGCTGGCCATCACATGGTATTTGTTCTTCCATGCTTCTGTTTCGTGTTGTGATCTCTTCAAAGCGATCTTCAAGGTCTCAGCTTCGGTCATGAAATACTGGACAGGTTCTTCTCTTTGAGGTAAAGGATCTTGGCGAGAGTAGGGCATCTTCAACTCAATAGCTCTTCCTCGGACCCATTGAAGGTATGGTTCCATGGACACACAATTAGGTCTTCCCAAACTTTCTTTGTCCTTCCTATGCAGATGATTCCAAGAAGATAGAATCTGATCCTGAAGCTTTTTGTCGTCTTTGATAAAGATTTTCTCCACATGAATACCTTTAGGCGGTTCTTTCAAGGGATATCCCAACTGTCGGCGAGCTAAGACTGGATTGTAGCTAATTCCTCCATTGAAACTGAGCAAGGGCACATTGTTGAAGTTTCCACAACTATCAATGATCGATATCCCATCGTACATGCGATTATACCAATCAATATCAGAGTGAGTTAAAGCCATAACTTTTTGCGACCAACGTTCTTGATTAGGTCTCCAGAACGGACCGGACTTGGGTAAGTGAGAAATAAACCACTTGTATAATAATGGCACACAACATGTAATCATTCCTCCACCATGAAAGTTTCGGAGATGTACTGAATGATAAGTATTGCCCAATAGTGTTGGAACTGGATTTCTCCTCATGAAGATCTTGATTGCATTACTGTCCACAAACCCCTCAAAACTAGGAAAAAGCAGCAACCCATAAATAAGCAAAGCAAATATTGTCTCAAAGGCAAACATGTCTTTATGATCGGCGTAAAATTGGGCCTTCTTAATTAGGGAGTCCCTGAGAAAACCGGAGGTCCCCCCTTTGGTGATCATATTGTTTTTGACCTCGGATATCCTTAGACAAATGGCTTTAGCAATATCTCGTTCTTTAGGGTCTTCCTCCAAGAAAGGGAATGGAGACTTATCCAAGATAGATAATCCCACCAACTGAGAGTACTCTTCTAAGGTAGGTAAAAGCTGGTAATATGGAAAGGTGAAGCAGTGATAATCTGGATCATAAAACTGTAGCAAAGTCGCAAGAAGTCCTTCGTTTACTTGAACCTTCAACAAAGACAATAGCCTTCCATATCTGTTTTGGAACTTTTCTTGATCTTGAACCAAATCTCTTAGCTTCTCTAGGACTTCCAAATTAAAACCCTTAAAAGTAAATTTCAAAGTATGCCTCCTAGAATGATCCATGGTATCCTGCAATATTCATAAATAGAGTTTGAATTCCATGAAGTCTTAATGCGATATGATGTTTTATGGATGCAAGGCATGAAAACACATAAAGTCCTAGGTTAAAGGTACGTGAGCGGAGTTAAGGTCTACCCATCCCCAAAAGGAGTGTACTATAGGTTAGTCGTACCTGCAGAACAAGGTTCTAAAAAGTGCCCAAAGTCATCAGCCCATCTTTCGGATATTATCAACTTTCCGACTGACTCGGGGGTTAATAATATTCTCAAGAGAACCTCTTTTGAGTGTAGTATCGCGTAGCAACCATTGTAGGACTACTCCCACATAGTTCCCGCACTACGTCCTAAATAAGGCCAAGGTGGTGTAAAGGTACTACGGTTCCCAATATCACAGACTCCAATCGGCCATGGAAAAAGTTTTTACGATTACTCGTTCAACCGAACCATTTTCGAAAAGGTCTCAACTGAGCGGTGATTCTCGAATCAGCTTGGTCGGGATTCAACTCCCTATAAGCCTCATCGAATATATCCCCATCCTATAATAATGTCACTAGTCCGGGCGTAGGACTTATCTCACAGCACAAGGAATAGTCCCCCAGTCAGAGCACAAATATATACATGTAAACGAATAGTAAAACAGATAGTAATAAATATGAACAAGTTAGGGATAACCCTCAAAAGTTTAGGACTCCCCAGTGAAGTCGCCATTTTCCTGTTGCGGTGGAAATAGGATCACAAACTATTAATGAGTTTGAATCGCAATTCAATTCACAACCGCTCTTTGATTTATCTGAAGGAAAAGGTCAAAAGAGGGAAAACCTATTTTTGCATCGTAAACACAATGCGGGGAAAGATCTAGGGTTTGGGGGTTGGTTAAATTTAGGGAAGGTATTAGCACCCTAAACTTCTGTAGTACTCTACAGGAACCTTTTGTTCAATGCTTACTATTTGATTTATTTATTTGCTTAAGGTATATGCACAAAGGGATTAAAAGTGAGAAAGGAGACCTAAGGGGTTAATTCTAAGTTTACTCGGCAAGACATCGCATCTTGTGCCTACGTATCCTTACGGGAGTGGAATCAGAGTAATCGTAGTTCCCCTCAAAAGGGAGGTTAGAGACTTCTTGACTATGGTCAAGGTCTCAAGGGGAATAAACATGTCTTAAGGACACGCTTACGCGGAGTGTAGGAACTCCAAATCTCTACGTTGAATTGTTAAGTTGTAATTAGGGTTAAATTAGGGATTCCGCGGCGGGAAACCCTAAAATGAGCGCGGCGGCTCTTTGACCTAATGCTAGGGGTAAAATTGTAATCTTGCCTGCGGCGAGGCATTTGTGAAAATTAGGGTTTGTGAGAGTTGTAAGGGTTTGAAGTTGAGGACTATTGGCGCGGCGGCCAAACGCTAGACCTAACCTTCGGATGTGTGTAGTGTGATAGAATAATTGATAAATGTGTGAGATTTGAATCAGGCAAACAAAGAAATAATGTCAATAATTTAAACCATACTAGCAGAAATTTAAAGGCAGTAATTAAAACGCGATTATTAGGGTTCGCGAGGTTACAACCGAGAAGCAGTTACAATAATGATGAAACTTAAATAAAACTACCACGCAATAGTAGTAAACATGAGCTGCAAATGATGAACGCTGTTAATAAGCAAAGTTAGACGGTAATTGGACGAATCAAGAGACAAGAATGCAAGGTTGGAGATCTTTGTTGTTTTTAAAGAAAAAGTGTTAATTAAATTTATAAAAGAAAGAGTAATGTTAATTTTTAAAAATATTTTAAATTTAATCTAAAAAAGTTTTAATTTACATATTTTAAAATGATTTTTAAGTTATTTATTTGGAAAAAAGGTTTTTAATTTTATTATATATAAAAAAAGATTTTAAGTTATTTGTTTTAAAAAAAGGTTTTTAAGTTTATTATAAAAAAGAATTTTAAGTTATTTGTTTTAAAAAAAGGTTTTTAAGTTTATTATAAAAGAAGCTTTTTCTAACTATTATCTTATGAAAAAAATAATAATGTCAATATTAGTTTTAAAAAAAATTTAATAAAGTTTAAACTAAATATATAAAAAAGAAAAAAAGGTAAAAAGAAATAAAGGGGTTGGGCCGGTCATCACTCCGGACCCAACCCGGTTGGTTAGTAATAAAACAAAATACTAGCTTAGGGTTTCAAAACCCTATTGTCCCCTTCGCGGCGCCGTTTGTTACTTCATATTCCTCGTCGTCTTTCTGATCATGTTTGGAAACCCTGAAATCAAACCGAACGATGTCAATAGTGACGATATTATGTTCTTGGCTTACATTCTCGTTCGCAATCGGCGACGAACGGAGGCGATGATGGTGGACTGAGCCTCCGTGGAGGGTTTTGCTCGTCGTGGTTTTAACGGCGCCGGTGAATCCTCTCCACTCGGGTTGCCTCGTTTCGATCTCTCTCTCTCTCTCGCGACCACTAGGGTTTGTTCGCGATCTTGCTCGCTTCGTTGCCTTTGGTGTTCTCCGCCGTTGTTGTCTAGGGTTTTCGCGATTTTGTCTGTCTCTCTCTCGCGGCTACCAGCGTTTGTTCGCGATCTTTCCGTTAGCGTTTCACCATGGTGAGATTGTCCCTTTTTATAATTTCTGATTTGAATCTCTTTTGGGCCTTGGATACCAGTGGATTCGCGTTTCTCTTTCACTGAGATATAATTTCGTACGATTTGATTTTATCTGGATTTGTTTGGTTTGCTTTTCAGATACTGATTGGATTCAAATCGGATACGCTTTCTGATACGGATTGGATTCATCTGATACTGATTGAATCTTGTTTCTTTTTTAGGATTTGATTGGGGTTTCTGATTTCCAGCTGATACGGATTCTTTTCCTAATTCAATCTGGATATTGGTTTTTTTGCTGATATGGATACTTTTCCTGATGCAGTTTGGATTAGCTTTTCCTCTTCTTCTTTCAGATAGAGCTGGTAGTTCAGATACTGCCGGATTGGTGTCGCCGAGGGGGGTACGATGCGGTGATGATGACATTCTAGTCTGAACCTGACCAGGGAATTGATACTGCTGCTTGCCGCCTTTGATTATGTTGCGACGGTTGCTTCTGGTTTGGTAACTGATATGTTGTGACTGTTTGTTTAGGGCTATGATGTGTGAACTGAGCCCTTATTGCCATGTTCGTTTTTTCATGCGAGCCTCAAATTTGGTTGGATGTTATGACCTTCATTCACCTCGTTTTCTTCTGGTATGACCTTTGTGGATACGAGTTTCAGTTTAGGACCCTGATTCGAATTCTATGTGCGTGGCTTGGATATTCATTCGATTTGTCCGATTGTGGATCGCTTTGGCTGATGGCATTTGTCATGATTTTTCAGATGTTGATTCTGATTTGTTTTCTGATATGGTCTTGCAAATTTGCTCGCATGTGTGATTTTGATGATTTTATCTGATGCTCCGTTTGGTTATTGATTTTTCAGATGTTGACCCGTTGGGATTCTGTTCGAGGCGAGTTTCAATCGACTTGTCTTGTAATCCAATTTGGTGCAGTGGAGTTGGATTCTCTGTTTGATTCAGACTTGTTCTTGAACTGCTGTGGATTTGATGGTGCTGTTACGGGTTCTATTCTGATGCAGTTTTGTGGTTATTCCTGTCCGTGACAGATTTGTTTGACTTGTTTTTCCCTTGTTGAACTAGTTTCACTGTTATGAATTTCTTGTTTGGTTTAGAGCTGATGCAGGTGTTCTCAGTCAGTGGTGGGTTTCTTTGAAAACTCTGATACTGTTTTGATGCTTGCATTTCTGGTGTTGACGAACTTTGACCACAAAGTGACTCATACCCGTCGGCATCCGGGTTTATGACCAAGTTGATTGTGCTGTTTCACTCTTGTATCAGTTTGGAAACCAAACTTGATGAATGAATCCAAATACGGAAAACGAATCAGTCCCGCTTCTTTTATCTCTTTTATCTCTCGGCTGCCTCTCATGATAAGAACAGATGACCACTTGATCTGACGCCAACGGCGCGGGTCGGTACGGGGGTAGGACGCAGCTTCGGTTGTGCCACTCCCGGCACTCGATGATGACGCTGTTCTGAGAGTGTCGAAAACAACCTTCTAACCTTTTCCTGCTTCTGTTTTGCTTTGTTTCCCTTTATGCAGGTTAATCGGAGATTTGCGGAGAGGATCGAGGGAGCATCATGAAGAACACTAATGGATGTTTAGGACTTAGGATTTTTAGGATAGAAGTAACATCTGTGATTGTAATTTTACAGCGATTCAGAATGTGAAACAATTTATCCTTTATGAAATAAAAATGCCAGAACTTCTTTTATATATCCATGATCGCTCAGTTTTGAACCTATTTATATTTATTTCTAGTTAAAATTATAAACGTTTGTGAATAAATCCACAAATATTTAAATTCATTAACCTAGTCATAAACCATAAACATTCCCGAATGATATTCTTGTTCATGCACTTGTCTCATTTGTAGTCCTAATCTCATCACTTGATTAAATTCACTTGCATTCCAACTTAAATGCTAACCAACAATTTTATAACCAAACACGGATGTGCGCCGTAATCACAACAGATTCAGTATCAACAATAACATTGCCCGTAATTGAATTCCACTGACCAAATGCTAAGAGCAACAATCCAATAATACCCAATTAAATTGTGCCTTATTAACAGAAACGGAAGTGTGCCGGAAATAAGCCACGAGCAATAAAATAGGTCTTAAATCCAGTTGGGCCCGACAAATTTCAATACCAAACACATCGAATTGGCGCCTTGATATAGTCAAACCCGATGATAAATAAATGCCTCAGAAATAGTGTCTCAAATGCCTCAAAACTTAGTAACAGCCCGTCTTCAAGGAATTAGCAGAATCCACGTAAAATGACCAAAATACCCCTGGAACCAATCCTGCAAACAAACACCTCCATGACTTGATAGTGGTTAGCAAATGCACAGATGAGATGCTATGGGAAATGACTGACTAAATATAAGGGTAAAATTTGGGGTATTACACATATCAACTTGGGAGACGCTGCTAGAAGTCCCTCAATTCTTATACGAGACATATCCGCAAACTGTCTAGAAACTAGCACTTTACCAGACTTGATTCAGTAGTGCAGATTTGATTTTTGTTTCTGTTAGTTGAGCAGGTGTTAGCTTCGTCGGTAACTTGGTATCTCCTTTTGCTCTTTGTTCGGTTACGAGTAACATGTTGAGTTGACAACTTATTCTATTTTACAGGTGAACTTAGGAGAGGCACAGGAAACCTCGTTGTCTCCGGAGGCGCGCATCTCTTCATAGACTAGTAAGTGGTATTTATCTCTGATATCTTCTGCATGAGCACAGGTTTATGACATGGATTTTGTAAGTATTGCTATCCTTCAAGGTCAACATGAGGTGGCGAGTACAACGCGAAACCGTGGATGCATGGCGGAGGATCTACAACAAAGATTGTGGTCTGCAGTAGGCGGGAGGAAGATAATTTCACAATCGAGCCAGAGCAATGAACGTCCTTGCCTTGTAATACCCTGCTAATCTCGTTGCGTCAACTGTTACTTTGTAGAAGGTATCGCATTTGACTTCATTGTTTCTTAGTCGAAACTCTTTTCTTGGGAGTCTGCTCTTTGGATTATCACAACTTTGTCCTCTTCTCTTAATTTGATCTGTTAAACCAAACTGCAGGTTAACTTTGGCCTCGCAGCCGTATGCATAGTCCTTGGATTCTCACGGATTTGCGGTATGCCACAGTTGTACTATCGTTAGCCTGTTTACTGTGACTGCTTCCTGCCTAAAAATTATAACCCAATTGATTTGTTGCTTTATGAATTGTGATGTCTGCTGGTTGTTGGAAAGTTACGGGCTTGGAAAGGCGGTGCAACCAGCTTTTGATGCATAACAGTGATGGGGTCTTGCACTACATTGTATTTATCACTGGTAATTCTCGCCAAACTATTTCGAAGATATTTGATCTCACGTTGCAGCTTATACTTCTTTTTCATAATTAATTGTGTTGGCTTGGTTTGTAAGTTGTTCTAATTAATCAATGTATGGCTTTGACAGGTACCATCTAATTCTGGCTACGCAATTTGGAAGTAGCTAACTGTCTTATAGAAGCAGGTTGTATCCATGTTTGTTGCCGACATTCCGACTCATTGGCTGGAAACAAGCAGATTCCCTTCTATTTGGTTATGTTGCAGCGTATTGATCGTGTGGTTTTGACAAGGTAGCTGTTGTTGTTATGGTTGCGCAATTGCGGTTGCATTTGATGATTGTGAAACCGGCGAGAACGGTCCTGTTATCATTTTTTAGTTGGTATAGCAGGACATGACTATTATGTCTGTTATGGAATTCTTGATTTTCTTGCTAAAATCTCTCTGAATTTCCTTTTAGCTCAAATCTTGCTGAGTGATTATGAAATTTATGATTATGTCATTTGATTGTGCATTAAGGACTATTGACTTGTCTCCTTATTCTTTTCTTTACAAATTAGGATGGTGTTGAGGCTCTTTCAATCGTGTGAAGGCGCTGCTTTGGCCCGTGCTGGCAGAGCTTCATCAAACTTCTAAACCGCGTCCTTTGCGGAGGCTCCTCAATAATTCCATTTCCCATGCTCATTAAGAGGTAACTACTTAGGAAGTGGTTTGGTACCTGGCACTAGCAGGACTCTTGGTTGCATTTTGGTTTTTAACATTAGAGTATGATATTGGGTTTGAGCTTTCATTCTTCAATTTATCATGAATGATGCCGCCTTTCGAAATTCAATTAACCAATGTATGTGGTTTGGTTTGCAGGTTGTACCGAAATGGTTTAATGTTCGGTGGCATCGCAACGCAAAGCTATAGCAACCATGAGTATTGGGGGACTCGTGTATGCCCAATGCGGCATTAGCAGCAGCGTAGATCATACTCGGTTCCATCTTTCCTTTGAGAATCATGCGACAGTATTAGAATATGCTCGTGAAGGGACCCGGTCAATGATGCGGTTTTCTGATAACTAATGTACTGATATCCATGTAATTAGTTTGGCAGGGTTGTAACAGGATGGTTTCTTTAGGATAGGTTTTTGGAATTATGAAGTCCCAACCCCTGTATTCATGTTTCAAACGTTGTATCAATGAAAGTAAATGCAAAACTCTTATCTTGGCTTTCTTCAAAATCCTGCGGTGATTTGGTATTTGATTATGAAAGTTCCCACACTACAACTTTTTGAGTAACCTTGATAACACAGTGGATTTAAGTGAATCCTTCAAGTCTTATTTTGATAGGTGAGTGTCTTCTTTAGGTTCTATGTATGGAGTATCAATTAATGTCCTCTTAAATCCACAGAATTTGCCACCTTCTTTGTAACTTGGACTTAACTCCTAAATTTAAGAACTTGAAAATCTTCTTGTCATAAAAACAAAAATTAACTTCTCTCTTGGAGTAGATGTTGAAGCTTCTGAGAGATGTTGAGGGAGAAACAATAGAAAACCTTATAATCAATAGGAAACAAGCTCAACTGATCATGTCTTGGAGTACTTGAATTGGGAGAGTGAATATTATCTCCATCTGAAATCACTGTATCTGCACGAGTTGGTTAGCCGTAAAAAAAATATATAAATATTAAAATAAAGTCAAATAACAATAGAAAAATGCACAAAAAAGAGAGGGGATCTTATGGTCAAAAATTAGGGTGCAACAGGCAGACCCCAACATCAACAAATTTAAACAAACAGACCTCAAAAGCCAAAGTTTCAAAGGTGGACAACAACTTAAACAAACCCGAATCTACCAATAGTGTGTTGCCAAGACTGAA
Organism: Lathyrus sativus; assembly: GCA_963859935.3. Lineage (NCBI taxonomy): Eukaryota > Viridiplantae > Streptophyta > Magnoliopsida > Fabales > Fabaceae > Lathyrus > Lathyrus sativus. Next base: position 113,914,442 of record OZ012738.1, on the reverse strand, counting down.
GCAAACATCCTTTGATATAAACATGCTAACCCGCCCCCAAATACCTTGATAAACAAAAATGAAACAGCCTACTTAAACCTACAACAATCCCTGGCAGAACGAAGCAAATCCACCATGCTAATGCTCTTAAAGGCCCAGCTGAACAACAGTCACAGCAGCTGCAGGTTTACTTGTTTCAATCATTTTGCCTTAAGCATAGGTTTCAAACAGATATTCACAAACCCAACAGCACCCTCAAGACAACATAGTCACAAATCAACCATCAAAGACATTTACAGCCTACAACAGTTAGAGATTTTGAACCCAAAAGGCTTGATAGAACCAAAGCAGATTTCTATGAAAACAACCTCCCCTAAACTGTCTAAGACCTGCCATCATAGATGGACCAAACATGATGTACTAAAGCACTCAAGACCTTATGACAGTAAGCCCCTCCTATCATACAAAAACAACCCCTTTGGCATAACCAAACCCAGCAACTAAGCAACAGCCCTAGAGCAAAAATTATGAAGACAGCCTAATCCAAACAAATAGCAAGCATGACAAGTCTAGTGGAATTTTCCACATAATAAACACAAAACCAATCATGCTCTTCTTATGATTCATAACTAAACAGTCAAATATAAGTCAAAATCAAAACAACCTTGTTTAAAACAGGGAAAACAACAGGTTTTGACATCACAGTGCCAACATCAAGCAAATGTATATTTCCAACATGAGAGTTCACAATATGTAACCAACAACCAGTATCAATCAAAGACAATTTAAAATGACAATGTCAAACATCCAAAGTCAAATCAATACAAGTTTCACATGATGGCCATAACTTCATGACAGTAAACACAAACTACATTCAGCATGCTATGATGATTCAAGGTACTCTAAACTCATGCATAATGGGTGAGTTTGAAGTCACATACCTCTTGTATATTCCTAAAGTATGCTAGCAGCCTTTAGTTGAGGATCCCTTTTGAGCAAGATATCTCCCTTTGATGCAAGCTTTGATGTTTTTCCTCCTTGAAGCAAAAGTTGATTTTTGAGGACAGTTTGAGAAAAGAGATTCCTAGCTGATTTTTAATGACTTGGACAGTTGGTACACCTCAAACCAAAGGTATTTGGAGTGTTGATATGGTTGAAATAAGCTTGAGCAAAGAGTTATCTAGTTTTGTATGAAAAGTCAAAGTTTCCTAGATTGAAAGTTGACTTTCGGATATATGAAGTTTTGGGCTGGTTTGAAGGTGTGAACACCTTCAAAAAGTCATTTATAGGTTGTGCAGATGGTTTTTGAGGTGGTTGAATGGTTGAAAATGAGGCTGGTACCGAATTTGCACAAGACATATTTTTTGTGTTTTTAAGGGTTTGAGATGGTTCACCACACAAGAGTTTTTTCTGGTTACTTTTATGCAGAAGTGGTTGCTCCCTTTAAAACAATGAATATTAAGAAACAGGGTTCAAGTGAAGATCCAAAGGATCTTCTTCCCTTCTGATCCTGCTGCACCACTTTTCTTTTCTTTCCAACTGTCCTCACTCCAGGTATTGGGGAATGGATTTGCTTTACCATGTGACGGTGAAAAGTAACAAGGTGTGAGAGAGAAAAAGCCTATGACATGAGTTGCAAGAGCTAGTATATCACAAATTGCCCCTGTCATGTTATATCACAAACACCTTTTATTGTGTCAATGGAAAGAGGAGCTTATTTGGGAAAATTTTGGGACAACTGTTGTTGATTGTTATCACAGGCCCTAGGCCTTAATCTCTTAATCCACAAGTCACTTTACATTGGCTACTCATGAGATTAAATCAGGATAAGCATGTTCATGTTTAAATCAAATTTCCAAAATGCACTTCAAAGCTTCCTCTTGCATCTGCTATCGGGTTTTAATTCACACACACAATTTGAGAAAACTAATAATGCCATCTGATTCCTTGTTGAAAATTACACAAAATAGACTTTGAGTTTGCTAAAATTGATGCTGTTTTGCCCAAGTTTGAAGCTTCACGTATGTTGCTCTTGCCTTGCTTGGTTTGTTTGAGGTGGCCCAGAATTTTCACACATTGAAGTATATATTACACTAGGGTGGTTTAAAACACTGGAAGTATTACCACCCTAGTGTTCATGGCTTGCGCGCTCATGTATTAGCCTTGCCCAACGTCCTGAGTTCGATCCGTGGATCAGCTCTTTTGGCTGTTTGCATTTTATTTCATTCCTTGATACTTAACCTTCTTTCTCCATAAGTTTTCACATGTGCGCGCTAGCTGAGTTGGTGAAGTTTTACACTTGTGACCCAATGGTTGTGGGTTCAACACCTACCATGTTCATTTCTATCTTTTTATCAATTGGATTTTTATGCTTTATTCACAAACTTTAAAAACTTACCATATGAATTGGTTAGTGATGCATAGATGATAAAATGCAATGAAACAAAAGCCAAAGATTAAGAAAAGAGGTTGGTCAAATTTTGGGGTACAACACGTGTTTATAAGCATTTAAGGTTTTTGTTCTGGCATGTTAAGTAACCGGACAAGGTCAGAACTGGGTCGAATCGACCCATGCTCTGAACCTGACGCTGTCTCTCTCTGATCCATGGGCCTGTGTTCCTTTCTTGTTTGTTATTTTGTTTTTTAATGAGAATTTCTTAATCCTCCTCTTAATACTCTTAGGCACCTAGCGCATTTCCTTTTATGCCCCCTTCTTCCAGAGATACATATCCGGACGCACCTTTTTTTTTTATACCAAAATTTGTTTTTTTTCCGGAGCTACATCTACGAAATAACTTTAATTAGGGAAACTGCCGTAGATGCACCTCCGGAACGTCTAAGCGCCAGATTGTTCTGTAGATACAACTCCGAAATTTTCTGCTATATTTGAAACCTGCATGATCATTCCCCCTATTGTTGTATTTTCTTCTTCCACACTCACCTTCACCAACCTAAAAAATCCTACATTCTCAATATCATTTTTCACTCCAAAACTCCAACATTTTCGTGCAACAAATCAAAGGGAGTAGGAGAAGATCAAATTTCAGGTAAAGATTGCACTTTGTCCACTACATTGCTCACATTAATCATCAAACTTTTGGAAAAAAGTAACGTTGCTTTCGGAGCTGTAGGGCGGTGTTGTAAAACATATACGAAAATATTATAGAAAAGCACATAAGAGTTCTCAAACCAAGTAGGATGTCACACTAAGTCACTTCATTTCTCATAAGTAAACCAATGATATCTAGCTTTCAATTAAAGAGCGGAATAAAGTCAATCGTTTAAACATAATCTCCACCACAAGGTGATCATACATCCTTAATCCAACGAATAAAAGATACGTAACCATAAATCAAGAAAATAAGCAAAATATAACGTAATCCCGTTATCCCATGTTACGTATCAGAGCGACTCATAGGACTCGATCAAATAGCAACACACTCCAAGCACTACTCAGGTACCTGGTCATCTGCACTCCCCAAGGAGCACAAACACAAAAAACAGAAAAGGGGTGAGAACTACATTCAATAAATAAGCGGTGAAATACACATGCTAAGGAGTAGTTACACACCGCACATATAATTATACACATATAACACACATACAAATGCCACCTTAATCACTCAGTATTAATAGCCCGTAATCAAATACAAATATGTAATGTGACTCACTGACTCGACATAATGCATGTGGTACAAACACAATCACATACGGTTCACCCTAGAACCCAATTCCCGTCGGAATCTGGATAAGTCGTATACATTCCTATGAACTACAACTTATCTCCACAACGACTTCCACATGAAGTCCGGATGAAACTAGGCACCCATCATGGATTCCCACCTAGCCATCTCCACAAAACACATGACATGAAATGCATGGCAACACAATTATGCAATATAATAATTCAAGCATAATTCACGATCATCAATGATCCACACGAGCCATCCACTCACCGTAATCCTCTCGAGAATTCCCACACTCGCACAAGATTATTCACATTCGATAATCATGGCTCACACTCATCACAACACACCCATAAGGGCACACACATAACATTCCACATTCTCTCGATTTAATTCATTACTAAACTTCCTTAAGTTCATTTTAGTCCTATTAATCCTAATGATCGAACGAAATTGCGTTCCAAGCAAAATCTGGACATAAATCACAAAAATAGGGGAAAAGTCATCCCAGACTGTCCATACGCGTAACAACAAGGTCCATACGTGTATTGCCTACTGCCATACGCGTATCAGACCTACCTTACGCGCATGACCAGAGGCCTTCACTTCTCGAAAACCCCTCAGAGTTACTCCTTATGCGTATGACTACCCCATATGCGTATTTCCCAGGCCCATACGTGTAACACCCCGCTCCCCAAAATTAAATTAAAATAAAATAAATAGCATTTAAATCAAGCAATTATCAGAGTTACCACACCAAAGCGGGATATCACAAAAGATACTCAACAAAACACTTCATTAAATGGTTTTCAACAGTAAACAGCGGAAATATCATATATACATATATACATCGTATTCGGCCATCCGCCCAAAAAATACAAAATATTCACCAAAGGTTCCAACAAAACATGATACGCCACAGAGTAAAAAAAAATCACCAGAAAACAATAAACTCCCAAAGCCCCGTGTTACGTATCAGAGCATCCCTACGACTCAACTCGCACGCCACTATTCAAGCTAGCTACGCACCTAGATTGTCTGTACTCCCGAAGAAGCACAGACCACAAGAACAACAAAGGGGTGAGAAATCATGATCAAAAATATGTAGCGGTAATAATGTACATGAATAAAAGGCAGTAATCATACGAACACCATTCAACATACAACAACCAGGACCTACTGTCCAACACCAACACAACACACAAGACAATGCAAAAATATGCAACTCAACACCATGATATGCGGTACCGACTCATCATCACCGATGGACACATGGCCATCAACCCTCCCCAAGGGAGCACATCATAAACATGATAGATCATATACACCCACCAATGGCAATGATCCATCCCCACCATTCTCCACATAGGAGTACGGGTGAATCACTTACGCTCCATCCGAGACATGATTCAACCCCACCATCCTCCACAAAGGAGTACGGGTGAATCACTTACACTCCAGCCGAGACATGATTCAACCCCACCATCCTCCACAAAGGAGTACAGATGGATCACTTACACTCCATCCGAGACATGATCCATCCCACCAAAACATCATGATATGCACGACACTAATGCACACAACAATCCAAGCACACAAGGTGCACACGATCCTCCTGATCACATTTTATACATCACACATACATATTCCACACATCACCACATTCATACATAATAACATACACCAATTTAATTATTCTAATTAAACGAATAACAAGGAAATCACATTCCAACACCACACATACACTCTTAACTGTTCAACACCAATCTTATATTTTATCATGACCAACAAGGGTCCCACAACACAAGAGAACAAAACAGAAAAACACAAAAACACAAACTACTGTCATGCTCGCTGGCTCACTCACCTGGCGAAGCATCAGTGAATGTTCGCTACTCGCTCGCCCAATGAACTCCCTAGCGAAGGCAGACAGTGGCTACTGGAAGTGTTCGCTACCACTCGCTACCTCCTTCGTCTGGCGAAACCTCTCGCCACCTCCTTCGCCTAGCGAACACACCAGCGAAGACTAAGTTTGGCCACTGCAATGGTTCACTACCCACTCGCTGGGCTTCGCCTGGCGAACCTTCGCTTCCTGTTCGCCTAGCGAACCTACGAACTCAGAACACCAAACTGTTCAGAATCGGCAAAACTCTCCGAAATCATTCGATTTCACTCAAACCAGTTCCCATGGCACTAGTTCAACATTCTACGACTTTGCTACCTAATCAATTCTAGATTCCACCCGATAAAACATCAGTTCCATCGATTAACTCATTTCCGGCTTAAAATGGTAAACTACCCAGAAACCCCAAATCATCCAAGCAATCACTCTACCAATACATGCAACAGGTTCATCATGCTAACAAAAATTCAGAATTTCAACAACATATCAAACATGATCATCAATTCCTATGGGATTGGGGAAAATCCCTTCTACCCAACATTCATGCAAACATACCAATTTCGACCCGTTTCTCCCCCCTTACCTCGATAACTCGATCAAGCTGTTGAAAATCCTTGAAGAATTGATAATCTTGGCTTCTTCTCTTCCTCTTTGATTCTTCTCTTCAATCTCTCTCCCACTCTAGACCGTGTTCTTCTTTTCCAACTTCCTCTCCTTCTATCATGTTCCTCTTCTTCTTCTCTTTCCTACTCACAAATACCCCTTACTATTTCTTATTCCCTTATTAATAATAATAATAATAATATCAATAATAATAATAATAATAATATTAATAATAATATTACCATTATTTATTAAATTATTATCACTAATAATTATATTATTAATATCAAAGTCCAAAGTTTAGTAACTAATCTCCAAACTTAAGGCACTCACTATCGCACTCAACCACACCTCCACAAAAGGCACACCGAAAAAATAAAATAATACCGAAAAAGACTAGATAATTAAAATGGGTGTTACAACTCTCCCCCACTTTAACTATTTTTGTCCTCGAAAATTACCTGATGGAAACAAATCTGGATACGCATCCCGCATCCTGCTTTCCAACTCCCAGGTCACACTGCCTCCTGCAGCACCTCCCCAGACCACTTTCCCCAAAGATATCTCATTCCCTCGGAGTTGCTTCATCTTACGATCTTCGATCCTCAACAGCATCGTCTGAACGGTAAGATTCTCCCAGACTTGCACTTCATATCTTTGAATCACATGAGATGGGTCCGTGATATACTTTCGAAGTTGCGACACATGGAACACGTCATACAAATTCGAAAGCTCAGGCGGTAACGCCACCCTATAAGCCACAACACCAATTCTCTGCAAAATCTGATACGGCCCAATAAACTTCGGATCCAGCTTCTTGGATTTCAACGTACGACCCACACCGGTCACTAGGTTAACTCTCAGGAACACGTGATCACCTTCACTGAATTCCAGCTCTTTTCTCCGGTTATCATGATAACTCTTCTGCCTACTCTGAGACGCTTTCATTTTCTCACGAATCATCTAAATTGTCTCAGTAGTCTGCTGCATAATTTCTTGTCCCAATACTACATTCTCACCCATCTCATACCAACACAGAGGAGTTCTGCACCTTCTACCATATAAAGCCTCAAAAGGTGCCATCCCGATACTAGAATGGTAACTGTTGTTGTACGTGAACTCGATCAATGGTAAATGAGTATCCCACGTATCACCTTTCTCCAACACACAAGCCCTCAGCAAATCCTCCAACGTCTGAATAGTCCTCTCTGACTGACCATCAGTTTGTGGATGATAAACTGAACTCAGCTTCAACTTAGTACCCAAAGCTTCCTGCAAACTCTTCCAAAATTCTGAAGTAAACCTCAGATCCCTATCCGACACAATACTCGTTGGCACACCATGTAACTTTACAATCACCCGAATATAAACCTCTGCCAGCTTTTCCAATGGAAAACTGATATTAATCGGCACAAAATGTGCAAACTTCGTAAGCCGATCAACAATTACCCAAATAGCATCAAATCCTCTTGCCGTGTTCGGAAATCCCGTAACGAAATCCATAGTGATACAACCCCATTTCCAAACCGGAATTTCCAACGGTTGCATAAATCCAGAGGGTCTCTGATGTTCCACCTTCGATTTCTGACACGTCAAACAAGCGTAAACAAACTAAGCTATATCCCTTTTCATACCTGACCACCAAAATATCTTCCTTAAATCGTGGTACATCTTTGTAGCTCCCGGATGAATACTCAAACTACTCTGATGTCCTTCACTCAGAATTGACTTCTTCAGCTCGTCATTATCCGACACACAAATCCTGCCCCGAAATCTCAACACACCTGCACTATCCAACTTAAAATCACTATCGGAGTCACTTCCTACTCCAGACATCAAATCCACTAGCTTCACATCTAGCTTTTGGCCTTCTCTAATCATATCCAAGAAGTCGTTGTTCACTTGCAACTTGCCCAACATCACGCAATCTGTCGTAGTCTCACAAACCATGCTCAAATCTCTGAACTGCTCAATAAGTTCCATTTCTTTCACCATCATAGCCGACACATAAATTGCTTTTCTACTCAAAGCATCTGCTACTACATTTTCCTTTCTTGGATGATAACTTAAGTTGAAATCACAATCCTTCAATAATTCCAACCATCTTCTCTGTCTCATATTTAGCTCTTTCTGATCAAACAGATACTTCAGACTTTTATGGTCGCTGAACACCTCAAACCTCGAACCATACAAATAGTGCCTCAAGATCTTTAACACAAAAACTACCGCGGCCAATTCAAGATCATGAGTAGGGTAATTCTGTTCATGCACCCTCAATTGCCGCGAAACATACGCCACCACCTTACCATTCTGCATAAGAACTCCGCCTAATCCCATCTTAGACGCATCATAGTACACCACAAACGGTTCGCTCGGAGTCGGCAACACTAACACCGGTACCGTAGTCAATCTCTTTTTCAATTCTACAAAGCTCTCTTCACAAGCGGCATCCCACACAAAAACTTGGTTCTTTCTCATCAACGACAACGCCAAAGTAGAAAAACCTTCGATAAACCTTCGATAGTACCCTGCCAAACCCAAAAAGCTTCTAACTTCCGTCGCTGTCTTCGGCAGTTCCCACTGCAACACTCCACTCACCTTTGATGGATCTACCGATATACCATCACCAGATATGACATGCCCCAAGAAACTCATTGTCTTCAACTAGAACTCACACTTAGACAGTTTCACAAACAACTTATTATCCTTCAACACCTGCAAAGAAATTCTCAAATGTCCTGCATGCTCTTCTTCAGACTTAGAATAAATCAGTATATCGTCAATGAATACAACAATAAACTGATCAAAATAAGAATGGAAGATTCAGTTCATATACTCCATGAACACTCCCGGCGCATTCGACACTCCAAAAGTCATTACCGCATACTCGTAATGTCCATATCGAGTTCTAAATTCCGTCTTTTGAATATCACCTTCTTTCACTCTGATCTGATGGTAACCCGACCTCAAGTCAATCTTACTGAACACCCAAGCTCCCACCAACTGATCCATGAAATCATCAATCCTTGGAAGAGGATATTTGTACTTAATGGTCACTTTATTCAACTGAAGATAATCGATGCACAGACGCATACTACCATCCTTCTTCATTACCAATAGCACTGGAGCTCCCCACGGTGACACACTCGGTCTGATAAACTTCCTATCCAACAACTCTCCAATCTGAGACTTCAATTCAGCCAATTCCACTGCCGACATCCTGTACGGCGCCATAGATATAGGCCTTGTACCAGGTACAAGATCAATGCTAAACTCAACTTCTCTCTTCGGAGGTAATTCTGTAATATCAGCAGGGAACACTTCAGGAAATTCATTTACCACCGCCAACTCCTTCAGTGACGCTTTTTCGTCGACAACTAATGATGCAAATAAAGCAAACATTTTAGCTTCGTCCTCCAACAAGATCCTCAATTCCTTACTAGACAAGGAATCCGCCAATGCTTCTTCTTCTGGCGTAAGAAACAACAACACCTTCCGGAAACAATCGATGTAGACTCGGTTGAACTCCAACCAGTTCATACCCAGAATAACATCCAACTTACCAAGGGGTAAGCAAATCATATCCACTCCAAAATCTCTACCAAAAATAGTCAGTGGACACTTCAAACATACCAAAGAAGTAGTCATTGAACCAACAGAGGGAGTTTCAATAGTCATCCGCCACTCAAGAGTAGTCAGCACCAATCCTAACCTCTTTACACAATCAACAGAGATGAACGAGTGGGTTGCACCCATATCAATAATAGCAGATAATGGAACATTATTGATGAAACAAGTACCTTGGATAAAACGCTCCTCACTAGCAGCTTGAGTTCCCACCACTGCAAACACTTTACCACTGGTCTGAGACACCTGAGATGGTTTCGGCTTCTCGCAATGCGTACTGATATGACCCTTCTCACCACAATTATAACAGGTAGGCATAACGGCCCGAAAATCAGCTATCACATGGCCCGACTTACCACACTTGAAACACTTCATTACCTCATGATAACAATCATTGGCACGATGACCCGCGCCACCGCACCGGAAACACTTCACACCAGCAGACGCTCTCCCTTCTCTGGGCTTCTTATCAGCAGCAGCCTTAACTTTTCCCTTATCAGCAGGAACACTGTAAGGAGTACCACCAAACCTCTGCTTACCCTTACGGTCATTTGCAGTCTTGTAATGTGCAATCCTAGCCCGGTTATCATTATCATAAATCCTGCTTCTGCTTATCAGCTCAGGATAATCCCTGATCTTCTGACAAGCGATCCACATCTTAACTTCCGGACGCAGCCCATTCTCAAACTTCAAACACCTGGAGGTCATCGCCCCGTCAGTATTGTAATGAGGACAATACTGCACCAACTCTTCAAACTTAGCAGCATACTCAGCCACCGTCAGATTGCCCTGCTTCAGCTCCAGAAACTCTATCTCCTTAGCACTTCGTATATCCTCTGGAAAGTACTTTTCCAGAAAACCAGTTCAAACCACATCCGAAGTAATTGCAGTCCCTGCAGTCTCCAATCTCTAGCGATTGTTGTCCCACCAAGCTTCTGCTTCACCTTCCAGCATGTGGGTACCAAACCTCACCTTTTGCTCATCGCTACAACCCATCGTCTTGAAGATCTTCTCAATTGCTTTCAGCCACTTCTGTGCAGCTTCAGGATCCAGAATTCCTCCTTGGAACGTCTGCGACTTGTTACACTGAAACTGCGCCAAATCCTTGAATTGCGCACCCGCAACTTGGTTCTGATTAGCAACCACCCGCGCCATCGCTTGCATAGCCGCAGCCAACACAACATCATTCCTTCCCGCCATACTGCTCAACAACAACAACGCCAGGTTAACAGATACGCAAACGCTATCCTGCAGACAGACTCAACTACTACACTGGCCGGACGGACCGACCTGCTCTGATACAAACCTGTAACACTCCGCTCCCCAAAATTAAAATAAAATAAAATAAATAGCATTTAAATCAAGCAATTATCAGAGTTACCACACCAAAGCGGGATATCACAAAAGAAACTCAACAAAACACTTCATTAAATGGTTTTCAACAGTAAACAGTGGAAATATCATATATACATATATACATCGTATTCGGCCTTCCGCCCAAAAAATACAAAATATTCACCAAAGGTTCCAACAAAACATGATACGCCACAGAGTAAAACAAAATCACCAGAAAACAATAAACTCCCAAAGCCCCGTGTTACGTATCAGATCATCACTACGACTCAACTAGCACGCCACTATTCAAGTTAGCTACGCACCTGGATTTTCTGTACTCCCGAAGAAGCACATACCACAACAACAACAACAAAGGGGTGAGAAATCATGATCAAAAATATTTAGCGGTAATAATGTACATGAATAAAAAGCAATAATCATACGAACATCATTCAACATACAACAACCAGGACCTACTGTCCAACACCAACACAGCACACAAGACAATGCAAAAATATGCAACTCAACACCATGATATGCGGTACCGACTCATCATTGTCATACCCTAAATTTGTCCTACCCTTTTGTAAGTTTTCGCATTCATCGTTTCATGCCATTTAGACACGTGTCTGCTCGCAACTGGTTGAATTTTTTTTCAAAAAAAAAAAACTTTATCTTTTTGACCAATTAAAAGGTGACACGTGTGTCGCTACTGCGAAAATCGGCGCCGGCTGGACAGAAGAGTCGCCACCGTGCGTTATTTATCCCACAGGAGGGAAAGGAAACGCTCAGAGTAAACCTCGCACAACACGGGAAAGGTATGGTCGTCGCAACCAAAACCTGGATTCGGGAGTCGGTTACGCAAGGGGAAGGTATTAGCACCCCTCACGTCCGTCGTACTCGACGGGATCCACGCTTGTTCTCGGGTACGGATTGTTATTCTATCTATTCTACAGGTCAGGGGTTAAAAGAAAATAAAATGAAAATGAAATGACTCGGCAAAGTATCGCACTTTATGCCTACGTATTCCCGTCTGGAACGAGAAATCAGAGTCAACGTAGTTCGCCTACCTACGAGAAAGGAGGGGAAGGTTGCTCGCTAGGATATCGCATCCTATGCCTACGTACTTTCATACAGCATGAAAGATCAGAGCAAACGTAGTTCGGGCCACGTACGACACAAGTCTGTCTTGGTTGATTTTATTCCTTCTGAAAAAAGGTTTTTCTGATTACCAGTCCCAGCGGACAAAAACGACGTCTTGATGAGTTCACATTCTTTTACGGAAGAAGTGTCTTTTATTGTGTTTGAAATTTTATTGTATTTTTCTGTTTGTTTTGAGGAAGAAGGGACAGAACTTTAACCTACGGTTGCGAAGGGAATCAAACTAACCTAATGTTATCATGCATGGGTTAGGACCTAGTGTCTATCATGCTCCTCTCTTGCGCAGAGAGAAACAGAGATCCTAAGGGAATAGACGGAAACAGAAACAATATCAGATATATACAGTAAAGCGGTAAAATGCATGGATGCAACAATACAAGCGAGGCAAGGGAGTCCCACTCAACCTCGAACCTGAAAAACAATAGGCAAAAGTGAACAGACTTCACTTTCAACCCAACAGGGTAAACAGCAAACAATACAGTCCAGAAAACCAATCAATACATCAGGAATGAAATACAGCAAAAATAAACAGCCACAGCAGCTCTGCACCACACCTATCTTCAAGTCATCTCCAAACAGCTACAAGCTTCAGTCAGCATCAATCTCTATCTCCACAGTCTTCAAGCAAGGGCTTTGGTCATCAGTCTTCAGTCTACCAGGGGCTCTTCTTCAAGTCCTATCCTCCAAGCTGAGGGATCAATCACAAGAGTGAATTGGGTGTTAAGCAATCAGCTGACCACCAAGGGTGGCAAACCAACTGCTACTAGCACATAAGGCATTTTCTCTCAAGAGTTCTATCCCTTAGACAGTAGCACCAAGCCTTCCAAAGGAAGGGGGTGAGTGTCTTAGAGAGACTCTGTATCACAGAGAAGAATGGAGGCAGTCAAAACCTTCCATGTTTGAGAATCAAGCTTTCTAATCTAGAGCTCTGCCTAGCTCTTAAACCCTAGTCTCCTCAACAGCTACTAGCAGGAATCTCCTCTTCAACTCTGGAAGTTGGTCTTCAGTCTCTGGACCTCCAATGGCTTCATCATCACAAGTCTTCAGCTTCCCCCAATCCCCAAGCAAACCCAATACCCATACAGACAAACAATAATCCCCAGAGGGCACACCATACCAGTCAATCAAATACAGACAGCAATATACTAATAGCAGTAGGGGAATCCTAGTGATTTCTAAGGGATCTAATAACTACCCATAGTCCCTATAGTCCCATAGCTAAAATATTCAATCTCTAAGTCCTAAGGGAAATGAACTAATTCTCCTGAGTTGTCACTTAAAACCCTAATTTTGTCCATGTTATTCACACCTAAACTAAACACCTAAAATTAATTTCTAAAAATATGAACTAAATTGTATGTACAAGCTAACAATGTCTATTAATCAACCTAAAAAGAATGGGTGAAAAATATTAAAGCAACTAGTAGAACAAAAATTATCAAAATCATGTATGAAATGAAACACCTAAAATATGCATTTATTTGGAAAATATGGGGAAAATATCAAATAAAAAATAAAATGCAATTTTTATTTTTTATAATTTTCTAGACAGAATTATTGACCTATAGAAAAAACAAGAATAAAAAAATATTAATTTTCATTTTTGTATGATTTTTTAAAGATGCAAAAATATTAAAGGAAACTAAAACACAAAAAAAAGGAAATTAAATGGGAGGGGTGAGAATAGCATCTGCGCCCTAGTTATAATCCAGGTGGGCCACCAGCTGGGAGGTGCGAATATCAAAGGCTTAGGCCCATACACGCTCAGAAAATGAAAATGAAAATTAAAAGAAAATGGATAAACCTTCGGTGCAAACAGCATTAAAACCATGTGTATTCCATTGGGCTCATCAATTGGGGGGTGGGGATAGAAGTTTGGATCCAGGCCCAGAGTGCGTTAAATGAAACGCTGAGTTTTGATACTCAACCTCACTCCCTCCAAATTTCAATTGAATTGTGGCCATACGATCATGCTTTTGGTCCAAGTCAAAACGGTCATCCAACGGTGGTCCATCATCTTCCCCAATGGATTAGGGTTTCAGCCATGGAAGCTCTGCGCGAAGCTTTCCTCAACCAGAATTCCACCTCATCATGCAACCTCAATTCTCCATGAAAACACCATCTGCAAAGAGCAAAGTTGCTCTATTCTTTCCCCTCTACACAACCATAACAAAATCTTCCTCTAAAACTCCATCAAGACTCGAACCCGATAGCTAGAACACCTTGAATCCATCATTATCACCTGTGATCAAATCTCCCAATTCTTGCCAAACCTTATCCTAACCTAATCTACATCTTATACTGGTCATTTTAAGCCATATAATGAGAGTTATCGTGCCATATTCCATGAGATACAAACCTTAACAGAATTGGTACATCATGCTCAACATTCATGAAACCTCTCCAAACTCACCAAAATCAATCATCTACTTATGCTTAACCATTCTAACCTAATAACTATCCAAGATTCTAGCTAATTCAGCCAATACGAAGAGAAAACAAACCTGGTGCAAAATGGTGAAAACAGTTATGGAAACCCTTGAATCTGATTCTTGCAGTGATTGGAACTTGATCAGTGACCTTGATTAGGAGTTTTGTATGCAATGGATCTTGTGCAAACTCCTTGAATCTTGTACTTGAAACCTTCTTGCAAATTGGATGATGAAGATGGATGACACGATCCTTGCTCCAATCTACCAAATCTTTGATGGAATTCTGATCTAGGAAAGGTGTTGATGATGATCCAATCAAGAAATGTGGAAATTGATGGAGATTTGAGAGAGTTTGTAATGCTTTTGCAAATTGGAGAAAGTGTGTATAACTTGTGGTTTTGAAAAAATGTAATCACCAGCCATGGCATGAACCATCTCATATCAATATATACATGTCCTTAGAACCTCCTAGAAACTTGGAGAAGCTTCCCTTGCATTCTTTCCTTTGGATTTGGTTTGTGTATCTTCCATTACAAGTAACCATGGATAACTTCCAAAATGTGAACTAAGCTCAAAATTCTACTTTAGCCAATGTCTTTAAAATGATATTTCCATTCAAAATGACCTATAATTTTGCTTCATTTGGCCAAAATATGAAAAATCTCATTTTTAAGTCCATTTTTATTCATTAAATCCAACAATTTTGAAACCTTGTGCTATGAATCTTTCCAATCTCTCATGGTCACTTTTATAGACTCAAAATGTCATTTGGAACAAGTTTTATGTTGTAAAGTTTTCCATTTGAAGCTTCCTTGTATGAGTTTTGGGCATAGGTTGAAATGACCTGTAATTCTCAGATGACCAAAATACCCTTTGCTTGCCAAGACCATAAGTAGAGTTCCACAAATCATATGAAGGCATGCTATACCATTCTAGAAATCTATGACAATGAGGAACAACTCTTATGTTGACCAGAAATTCATTTGAAATTTCCTTTAGGGGCAAAAATTGCTTGGAAGTCAAGTCACTTTCACAGACAAAATTTCAGATACCTCAGATGACCTGTAACTTGCAAGGACCATAACTTGAGTTCTATAAATCTCCTTAATGTCTTCCACCACTCAAATTAAAGGTCTTGGGATCCTATACAAGTTTCATGTTGGCCAAGGATCCATTTGAAGCTTGCATTTTGACTTATCTTGCTTGGAAATTTGACCTAAACTAGGGGATTTTACACAGAAACCCTAATTTAGAAACTCCTCTTCTCCTTGATTTCTCTTGATTTCTTCTTAGAATAACAACATATCCTTCTCTATATGTCAAATGATGAACCCCACATCTCTCCAATAGCCCTTATTGCCTTTCAATCAGTCAATTGACCCAGAGTTGACCTAGGATTGACCCAGATGAAACCCTAGTTGACTGTCTTCAACTGCAATTCTTGTGATCATATCAATGACTTGTCTCCTTCTCCAAATGACTTTCTAAGTCTTCCAAGATGTCTAGATACTCCCCATGCTCAGTCCACAGCTCACAATTTCTTTGTTGATCCTCAGAGACCCTCAGATAGGAGATGGATGCACTTGCTTGATCCATTGACTTGATGGCTTTCAAATTCTTTTCTGATGACTTGAATGGGATTGAATTAGAATAATAACCTCTTGATAGGCCTCTAGAGATGAGAATAATGATGGGTCCCCTGTTGGCTGACTTGCTATGCTTATGCTATGCAGATGATTGGACTATGTACATGGCTCTATATGCAAATGCTAATGATATTAAAACATAAACCAAGTGAATAAGGTTGGGCAAATTTTAAGGTGCAACAGCTGCCCCTATTCAAGCGACTTGGACCCGATTGGGTGAAGAGCCCAGAGCCTTCAGACATTCGCGGTACGAGACGGTTGAATACTAAGAACCCTGAAATTTGCCAACCGCAGAAATAAACTGCGCCCCTGCTTGGGTAACGACATTCATCGACTGAATCTGACTGTTATGGCAACCCACTGATCTCGCGCGACCGTGCTGGGGATGGCTTGTCTGCCTTCTCGTCAGAAATGAATCGTCCACGTTAGGAATAAGCTCTTCCACGTTGGGAATAACACCATCCACGCTAGGAATAACCGTTCCACGTTAGGAATAACACCATCCGCGTCAGGACTAAATTTTCCACGTTAGGAATTACATTCTTCCACGTTAGGCATCAACTTTTCTTTTCCATGTAAGGAATCAAACTTTTTCCACGTTAGGAATGCCTTTATCTTTCCACGTCAGGAATCAATCTTGATATGTCCGCGTAGAGACTCATTCTTTCCACGTAAGGAATAAACTCGTCTTTCCACATAAGGAAACTGTTTTTTTTTCACGTAAGGAATGCTCTTATGTCCACGTAAGGACTCTAATCTTTCCACGTGAGGAATACTATATCAATCTCTCTTTCCACGTTAGGAATGTCATCTTTCCACGTAAGGAACACCTATTTTCCACGTAAGGAATCATTTTTCTTCTACGTAAGGAATCACCATCTCTTCTTCCACGTAAGGAATACAAACTTTCCCCATAAGGAAAACAATTTGATATGTCCACGTAAGGACTACATCGTCCACGTTAGGACCCACTTTTCCACGTTAGGAATAATAATCTTCTTGATTTGTCCACGTAAGGACTCCATCGTTCCACGTAAGGAACACTCCTTTATCTGTCCACGTAAGGACTCCAACCTTCCCATGTAAGGAAATGCTTTTCGTCTTGATTTGTCCACGTTAGGACTCACCACTCGACTTGCTGAGGATAAAAACTTGTCCACGTCAGGACTTGCGCGTCTTTGACTTGCTGGGGAAATAAGACTGTGTCCACGTCAGGACTCATACTTTGCCCACAACACGAAGAAGGATAAACTTGTCCACGTCAGGACCCTACACTCAATCAATACCGAGAACTCGAAGCTGTCCACGTTAGGACTAACACATACCGTCAAACTGGAAGAAATGTCCACGTTAGGACTCCACATTCCATCAATTCTGAGAAATCGAACCTGCCCACGTTAGGACTAGCACCTCCCATCAGCCCGGGGAAATAAAACTGTCCACGTTAGGACTCCACTTTTCTAGCACGAAGAAAACCTGTCAAGAAATTGTCCACGTTAGGACTCGTCCTTCCATTGGTCCGCAAACTTCTTATCACTGACGTTACAGCAACTTTGAGGCTGACTCTACCGGGGATATTTGGAAACCAAACTACCGGAGGCCTGTTCTGATAACTGGCGGTAGCCTCTGAAATTCTGGTTCCTGAAACATTTTAATGCTAACGTAACAACAACCTTGAAGGAAACAATCCGATGGTCGGACTAGAGAAACTTCAACAAGAAACCCTGGCGGGGACATAAGTAACTCTGCTTGGGGACAAAGATAAACTTATCCTGCTGACTCTGTGGTGAGTAGTGCCAAAGCTGACACTTCGTCGAATGTCTTATGTCGAGATCCTGAATGTCTATTGATTCATCTGAGCGAGGGCTCTCTCTACCTGCAAAAGGAACAATACTTGAAACAAAAGGTTAGCCATCCTGGTTTATGTTTCACAATGCATGCGTCTGTCAATGATGCCATGTTCCATTCATGGAAATGCTATGCGTGTTTATTTGGTGGATGCAAGTATGACACTATATGCCCACGCAAATGCAGACTCGAACTGCTGAAATACAGGAACTGCTTCAGCAAAAATAAATGCTGAAGGTAACGCCAACTCCGCTGGGGATAGCCAGATGCTACAGAATTATTCCAGCAAAATAAATGCTGGAAGAATGAAGTCAACTCAGCTGGGAAATTGGGAACTCGAACCAAACACCTTGCTGAAGTAACACCCTGCTGGGGAATACTAGATGCGCTTCTGCTGGAGAGTGAACTGATGTCGCACGGTATTCTGACAAAATAAATGCCAAGACCCACACCAACTCTTCCGGGGAGAGTCTTAATCTTTGAGTTCCACTGGGAGGAATGAAGACACTGGTTGGGAAGAGAACTCCGCTGGGGATGGGATGATTCTCTTGGGGAAAATTAACTGATTCCCCTAGGGGAGAGTAAATGACCCTGCGGGGAAAGTGAACTGTCTGAATACAGCTCACAGACATTAATCTTCTGCGACTAAACCCACTCTGCTCGAGATACACTGTCTGAATACAGCTTCATAACCTTGGAATCGCCAAACTTTGCTAAGGATGAATGGCCTTGTTGGAGCATGCCTTCTGGGTAGGCTATGACTAGCTGGGGAATTCGATCCTTCTTCAGGAAGAACATGCATGACCTGCGTGGAGATCAAGTCTTTCGTTATTGCAATCTTTTGATCATCTCCCTCGTACGGCTGTGAAACCTGCAACAACACAAACAAGACAAGACAAGCCTATGCAACCAAATCAACTCAGGTTAGTGACGTTATCTTCAGTTAATTCAAAGCTTTTAGCAATTGTTGGCAAGGGCCAATGATGTTATACACATGCTAGTTTCAATAAACTTAGGCGTTTTATCATGCACAAAACAGTAAAGAACCAGCATCAAGTACTGAATAACATATTTTATTGATTGGGCCCCTGAATGGGCGGAGTTTTGTACACGGGATGTAACTCCTGAAATGAGGAAGCTACGCGAAGCAAATACACAAGTATGCACAAGAAGCATAAATATTTTGACAAACTAAATTTTGTACACATGTCGGCAACGGGGTGCAGACGAACACCACAAACTGATCCTCCTATGACTCATCCGACTCTAATGCTTTCCCGATATTCACGCTTCCGAAGAGGTTGTGTCTGATAATCGACCCCTCAGGTATATTCTCCCGCACTGATGCTCACTGTAGTATCAAATTCTGACCGCAGTCATTTGCTTTTCAAATCCCTAACTTTTGCGTGAACCGCCCTTTACGGGTTTTCAGCTCACCGGGATACCCCTTTTTGCCGAAGCCGCCCAGTGTAGGTTTTCAACTTCGCGGGTGTACATCTTTTCAATTTTATCCCTAGCTTTTGCCCGAACCTTTTATTCTGTTTTTGGTTCGCCAGGATGCCCCATTTTTGCCTGGACTCTCTTTTTTCTGTCCAGCGGGTCAATTTTAAGCAAAGTATTTTTTAACTGCGTCCGAATTCACAGGCGACGTAAAGTCTTCACCGTCCATGGTGGAAAACAATAAAGCTCCTCCTGAAAAGACTTTCCTGACAGCGTATGGCCCTTCGTAGTTGGGGGTCCACTTGCCCCTGTGATCTGCTTGCGGCGGGAGAATCCTTTTCAGCACAAGGTCGCCCGTCTGAAAGCTTCGCGGATGTATCTTCTTATCATATGCTTTCTTCATTCGGCTCTGGTATAAACGACCATATGCTAGAGAAGCTAGCCTCTTCTCGTCCATCAAACTCAATTGGTTCAACCTGTCTTTCACCCATTCTGCCTCGTCCAGCTGAACATCTCGCAATACCCTCAGAGAAGGGATCTCAACTTCCAATGGTAGCACTGCTTTCATTCCGTATACCAACGAGAACGGGGTTGCCCCGGTTGATGTGCGTACCGTCGTACGATAACCGTGCAAAGCGAAAGGTAGCATCTCATGCCAATCCTTATAGGTCACCACCATTTTCTGAACGATCTTCTTGATATTCTTATTGGCCGCCTCGACAGCGCCATTCATCTTGGGTCGGTAAGGGGAGGAGTTGTGATGTTTGATCTTAAAATTCTGACAGAGCTCCTTCATCATTTTGTTGTTCAGGTTTGAACCGTTGTCCGTGATTATCTGCTCGAGGATCCCATATCGGCAAATGATATCTCTCTTGATGAATCTGGCCACCACTTGCTTAGTTACATTTGCGTAAGACGCCGCTTCTACCCACTTGGTGAAATAATCGATTGCTACGAGAATGAACCGGTGCCCATTAGAAGCTGTCGGCTCGATCTTTCCAATCATATCGATCCCCCACATCGAGAATGGCCACGGCGATGACATCACATTTAGAGGACTCGGAGGCACATGGATCTTATCAGCATAGATTTGGCACTTGTGGCACTTCCTTGCAAACTTGAAGCAATCAGTTTCCATAGTCAGCCAAAAATAACCTGCCCTCAGCAGCTTTCTCGTCATAGCATGCCCACCAGCGTGCGTACCAAAGGTACCTTCGTGTATTTCCTCCATGAGCAGCTTCGCTTCTTTCTCGTCTACACAACGCAACAGCACCAAGTCGTGGTTTCTTCTGTATAAGACACCGTCTGGATTCAAATAGAAATTACCCGCTAATCTCCTGAGAGTCTTCTGATCTTGACTGGATGCCCCAGCCGGATACTCTTTATTCTTCAGGAAATTAAGGATATCAAAATACCACGGTTTGTCGTCGGATGCCTCATCAATAGCAAATACGAAAGCTGGTCTGTCAAGCCGAGAGATAATGATTCGGGGAGCCTCGTTCCAGAAATTGACTTTATACATGGAAGACAAAGTGGTCAGGGCGTCAGCCATTTGATTCTCTGCCCGCGGTACATGATACAATTCAACCTTGTCGAAGAAAGGGAACAATCTCCTTGCATAGTTCATGTAATGTATCAAGTTGGGCTGACGCGTCTCCCATTCCCCTTTTATCTGATTCACCACCAGAGCTGAGTCTCCGTATACGTCTAAATTCTTGATTCGCAAATCAATGGCTTCTTCAAGCCCCATTATACAAGCTTCGTATTCGGCCTCATTATTGGTAACGGCAAAGGTCAATCGGGCAGTAAACGGGATGTGTGACCCGTGTGGCGTAGTGATGATTGCCCCTATTCCGCTACCGTAAGCATTTACAGCTCCATCAAATATCATCTTCCATTTGGAACCCAACTCTGGTCCCTCGTCCGGCAACGGCTCTTCACAATCTTTCATCTTTAGGTACATGATATCCTCGTCAGGAAAATCAAACCTCATCGATTGGTAATCTTCAACAGGCTGCTCCGCCAGATACTCAGACAACACACTCCCCTTTATAGCCTTTTGCGAGACGTATTGGATGTCATATTCAGTCAAAACCATCTGCCAACGGGCAATTCTCCCTGACAACGCCTGCTTTTCGAATACATATTTGATAGGATCCATCTTCGAGATGAGCATGGTTGTATGATTCAGCATGTATTGTCTCAGACGCTTGGCGGCCCAGGCTAGCGCGCAACAAGTTTTCTCCAGCATTGAGTATCGAGATTCACAATCTGTAAATTTCTTACTCAAGTAGTAAATTGCATGCTATTTTCTTCCTGTCTCGTCGTGTTGACCGAGAACACAACCCATGCTTCCCTCAAGAACTGTCAAATACATAATCAAGGGTCTGCCCGCCACTGGGGGTATCAAAATAGGAGGCTCCTGCAAATACTGCTTTATTTTATCGAACGCCTTTTGACAATTTTCGTTCCACGTCACAGCTTGATCTTTCTTCAACAGCTTGAACAATGGTTCACACGTGGCCGTTAGGTGAGATATGAACCGAGCGATGTAGTTCAATCTCCCTAAAAACCCGCGTACCTCTTTCTCTGTTTTAGGCGTCGGCATTTCTTGAATCGCTTTTATTTTAGCAGGATCAACCTCTATTCCTCTTTCGCTTACGATAAACCCCAGCAGTTTACCCGATCTCACCCCGAAGGTGCATTTGTTAGGGTTCAGTCTCAGCCTGAACTTCCTAAGCCTCTTAAATAACTTCAGCAGATTCACCAGATGCTCTTCCTCCGTCTGGGATTTGGCAATCATATCGTCAACATAAACTTCGATCTCTTTATGCATCATATCATGGAAAAGAGTCGTCATCGCACGCTGATATGTTGCCCCAGCATTTTTCAAACCAAAGGGCATCACTTTGTAGCAAAATGTTCCCCAAGGCATTATGAAAGTGGTCTTCTCCATATCCTCTGGCGCCATTTTAATCTGATTATAGCCTGAAAAGCCATCCATGAAGGAGAACACAGAGTATTGAGCAGTATTATCGACTAGCACGTCGATATGAGGAAGTGGAAAATCGTCTTTTGGGCTTGCTTTATTCAAATCTCTATAATCCACGCACATTCGAACCTTGCCATCTTTCTTTGGCACTGGCACGATGTTAGCAACCCATGAGGGATATTTTGTCACAGCCAGGAAACCAGCGTCCCACTGTTTCTGAACTTCCTCTTTGATCTTCACTGCCATGTCTGGTCGAGTTCTGCGAAGCTTTTGTTTGACTGGTGGGCATTCTTCTTTCAGTGGTAGACGGTGCACAACCATGTCTGTATCGAGCCCCGTCATATCTTTATACGACCAAGCGAATACATCACTATACTCTCGGAGCATTTCAACCAGTCTTCGCTTGATATCGCTCTGCAGCGCGGCTCCGATACGAATGTTCTTCTAAACCCCTTCCGACCCCAAGTTGATAATTTCGATGACCTCGTCGTGAGGCAGAATGGCTCTTTCCTCTTGCTTCACCAACCAAGACAGTTCTTCAGGAACGTCACTATCTTTGACAACCTCTTCTTCGGCCTGAAATACCGGATGCTCAAAGTCGGGACGAGTCATAGGTGGTTCAAGGATGTCATCTGAAAATGTCATCCTGCAAAAGGAATGGTTAAGTGCTTCAAAATGCGTATAAAGCGAATAACCACGTTGCCATTTTATTGAAAACTACAAAACAAGAAAGACAGAGATTACAGTATTTGCACATGAAAAAACGCCATTTATTTAATGATTAACACGCAATGTTCATAACAACACAACCCTAAGCAAATCATGATGCCCCGGGCAAGACATCAGATTATTCAACAATTAATAAAGCAAAACATTATTGTTTAAGAGTCACAGGAACAAGCTCCTGAATAGACCAATTGCACAGTCCCTGTCCTGGCGTGCTTGGCTGAATCCAGGCATCCATATCACAGTCACTGTCTCCTTCGTCACACTCCGAAGCAGCATTGATGGTTTCATGACATACTCCACTGGCAGAGATGGTTATTGGCCCTCTGAAACGGGGTGGCCCCACAGCAGGTGCTGACGACGACGGTTGGTATCCCAGCCCGAACCGGTCCATCTTTACAGGAATATCCAGCACTTTGCCCCAGCCCTTTGCTTCTCCTGCCTCTACCAGAGCTTGAGCTTCTTTATACGACGAGACGGCTATCTCCGACACTTTGCCCGGCCCGGGACCTTTGTCCTTGATACGCAACCCTTCAAATGCCTGGCAGGGCGTTTCGTGGATCTCTCCGTCGACCTCCACGTATTTAAATGACGACAGATGGCTGACCAGGATGTCTTCTTCCTCGCATACGGTGACTACGCTGTCTCCGACCATATATTTCAATTTCTGATGCAGGGTAGACGTGACTGCCCCAGCCCCATGGATCCAAGGTCTTCCAAGCAAGCAGTTGTACGCAGGCTGTATATCCATGATATAAAACTCAGTCGCAAACACCTCCGGCCCCACCTGCAGAGGCAATGTTATTGATCCAAAGACTGTTCTTCGCGTGCCATCAAACGCTCTAACTACCAAGTCACTGGGCGTGCACAAGATTCCTCTGACATCCAGCTTCATCATCGCTTTCTTGGGCATCATATTCAAAGACGATCCGGTGTCGACCAATACATGCGACATTACTGATCCTCTACATTCGACAGATATGTGCAGCGCCATATTATGATCTCTCCCTTTCGGGGTCAAATCAAAGTCGGTAAAGCCCAGGCTGTGGCCTGCATTTACATGTGCCAATACTCCTTCCAGCTGATTCACGGAGACGTCTTGGGGTACAAAAGAAGTATCTAGGACTTTCAACAAAGCATTTTTGTGAGCTTCAGAACATAGTAGCAATGACAGGATAGATATCTTGGACGGCGTCTGTTGCAGATGCTCCACAATCTTATAATCACTTTTTCGAATCAAGCGCATGAACTCTTCTACCTCTTTCGATGCCGCTTCTTTTTCACTTGCTTGCACTGGGACCTTCTCAACCATCTTCCCTTTTCCTTTTGCTAGTCTTTCGGCCTCCACTTCAGGTGATATAAAGATCCTACCACTCCTTGTCATACCTCCTGAACCAACAACGTTATCGACAGTCTCGGCTGGCTGCTTATTAACATCAATCTTTATCCCGTCACAATACACCTCCAACCCATATGACCATGGGACTGCTTTCGTGTTCTCGTACGGGATTGGTCCGGCCTTAGTTATGGTGATCGGTGGTCGCTGGACCGGTGCTGCAATAGTGATTGTCTTTCGAGGAATCGTTACAGTGGCCACATCACTCTGATCATCTGCTACCGCCCCTGCAGGCTCTTCAATTGCTGCTCGGTCAAACTGCAGTGTGCCTCCATCAATTAAAGCCTGAATGCCTTTCTTCAAATCATCACACCCCTCAGCTAGGGTCCAGCATTCTAAGCAATACTCGTCACATCCTGGATAAACCCGTTTTTGCAACAATCTGCTTTTTATCTCGCTCAGCGGTGTCTTTAAATCGTCGACATTCATAATCAGATTCAACCCTTCCTCAGTCAGAATGACGTTCGCCCCATGATTAGGCATGGGTTTCTGCACTATATTCGGACCTACCGTTCCGAAATTGATAGTCTTATTGTCCAAAAGATCCTGCACAACATGCTTAAAAGCATGGAAACCCTCTATATCGTGGCCCGGAGCCCCAGAATGAAACTCGCAGTGCCTGCTTGCATCATAACCATACGGAGGAGTTCCCGTTATCGGTGCCAGAGTTCTCTTCTCTACCAGGTTCAAACCCAACAATGTCTGCAACAAATCAGCATATGTTGAGGGAGGCTTCTCAAACACTCTTCTTGGTTTACCACCCTGGAATCTTCGCTGAGCCTGCTGTGCCCCCTGCTGCGGCTGCTGCTGCTGTTGTTGTTGCAATGGCTGCTGCTGAAACGGTTGTTGTTGAAGTGGTTGTTGCTGATATGGGATAGTAACACTCGCCACCTGCTGCGGCTGATGATATTGGTTCCGACCTCTGCCTCGGCCTCGGCCTCGGCCTCCAAACACTGCGCTTGCCTCGCCCTGACGGCGCCCACCAAAAGCCTTCCTATTACTGCCAGATGCAGTTGATTCCTCAGCCTGGAACCTGCCTTGCTTAATGTTGTTTTCAATCTTTTCTCCCATCAGAATCAAATCTGAGAAACTAGCCAAAGATGTGTGAAACAACTTGTCATAAAACATGCCTGTAAACGTGCCGATGAACATGTCGTTCATTTCTTTGTCTTCTAGGGGAGGACGGACCCTGGCGGCCATATCGCGCCACCTTTGCGCGTACTCTTTAAAGCTCTCCCCCTTCTTCTGCGACAACCCTGTCAATTGGACCCGATTGGGCGCCAAGTCGCTGTTGTATTTGTAGTGAGCTACAAATGCCTCTGCCAATTGCTTCTAGGTCTTGATATCAGTCGGCTCCAACCCCATGTACCACTCCAAGGAAGGGCCCGACAGGCTATCTTGAAAGAAATGCATTAGCATTCTCTCATCAGTTGAGTATGCAGACATCTTTCTGTAATAGGCTCGCACGTGCACTTTCGGACAGGTGTCTCCTTTATACTTATCAAACATAGGAGCTTTGAATTTGATTGGCACCCTCAAGCCAGGTACCAGACCCATTGTTGCCATGTCCAAGCCCACAACACTTTGGTTCAGGACCCCCCTCATCTGCTCTTCCAGCATTCTGATCTTCTGGGAGTTATCCATCGGCCCTTCAAAGCCTCCGCCGGAGAAAGCGTCCTCCTGCTGATCTTCTTGCCACATACCATTCCCAGCTCCATACCCATCATATTCATTATTGCGGCCAACTCTAATTTGATTCATCACCGGACCTCGGCCTCTGTTGCCGTATCCCTGAACACCTCCAGCAGGCCCGAAAGCCATTATCCCATTGTCGTTTCCATTTCCGAAACCTCCATAGCCCTGATTGGCCACACCATAACCATCTTGCCCAAAGCCTTGAGTATTGAAACCATATTTCCCAGCGTTATCGAATCCTTGATCGTTGAACCCGAATCCAGCATTGCCAAAGCCGTTGCCTCCCATATTATCACCCAAGTTGACATCACCAAGCCCAACGTTATGGACAACAGTCTCGTTCCCAACTCCGATGTTACCGTTCCCAGCGGCGGTAGCGTTGTTGACATTAGCAGCAGGTATATTGACTACAGGTGGAGCCACTGGCGTGGGAGTGCCATCTCCATGAACAGTGTCGACTCGCACAGACTGATGCTCCTCATTACCGTGACCAACATTTCGGGCCAACAGAGGCTGCACCATGGCTTGCAAATTCTCCTGACCTTTTGCAATAGCTTCCATGGTCTGCATAAAGAGAGCTAGCTTCTCGCGCACATCTTGCATCTCGTTCTGCATTTGATCCATGATTCTTCGACAGTTGGAGCGAGTGGAATAGCGGTGCGGGTGCTGATCTGCAATCCTGGAAAGTACCTGGTACAGAGCAGGAAATAAGACACCATCCAAATATTACCTGTACTGCAATATGGATATGAATGCAATGCAATGTGTGTCTGCGTGTTAGGGAAATTCATTCCCCGATTCTAGTGTGAAGGTGCCGGTGCAAGCATTACAAAGATCGGAGTTGAATCACAGAAAGCCTCATATATTGCAGAGAAATCAATAAGCCCGGAATACAATATCACTGAAAGTACAATGAGAAGGCATGACCTCAACCAACAATCCTGGTGATGGTCAGCACTATGCAAATAAAGCATACAAGTTACTGCATGAAATGATCAAATCCTCCCATAAGTCTGATACTCTTCTAGCAGCTTCTTGGTCTCCGGATGACTTGGTCGAGCAAGCAGTCCTTCGACAAGTTGGTTTCTTTTCTTAAGAACACGTCGCACGTCTTCAGCAGTTTCTTCCCATGCCCCCTCTCCGAAGCGATCCTCTAGTTTACGCTTCTGAGACACGGCTTCATCTCTGCCTTTGATGGCCTTGTTTAGTGCATTCTGGAGACTATACCGGGTCATCACTTCTTCTTCACACTTCTTGATGCTGGACTTCAACTGCTCTTCGAGGTCGGAAATTTGCTGCTTCAACTTATCTTCCCTCTTCTTATTGTTGGTGAGCGTGGCATTCCAAGTCTTATTGCAGGAAGAGATCTCTCGGTGTGCTGCGTCGAGCGCCTTCTTTTTGGATTCCAGCATGTCATGGGAGCTTCTGAACTCTTGCCCCAGACGTTCGCGCTTCTTCCTCTCCTCAGTCAACTCAGCCCCTAACCTGTTCATTAGCTCAATCTGCTGTTGGAAAGCATGGACGGCCTTGTTTTTCTCACTGCGTATCTGGGCTAGCTCCTGCTCTAACCCTTCGTTGATCTTCATCAAGGCTTCTTTTTCTTTCACAACTTGCTCGTAGGCCTCCCTGGAAATAGTAGTTGGCTCTGCTACCGGAATAGGAATAAAGGCTGGTGCATCTGGAAATGGCATCCGCAACTGACTCGCTCTCTCCCGGATCCAGGCTCTGTAAGGTGCATAGGCCTGACAGTCATTCTTCCCTAGCAACAACTTCCCTCTTCGGTTAATACGCGTCCAGGCATGCTGCAGCTTGGCCAATAACTCTCCCTTCAAATCACCGGTGAAGTACAGAGATTCCTGTACTTCCTCCTCTTTGGGTGGGTTCTTCAGCGCATATCCGAACTGACGGACCAACAAGGATGGGTTGTAGTTGATACACCCCTTTCTTCCTATCAGCGGGACATTAGGGTACCCAGAACAACTAAATATAAGCTCGGATCCCAGCAGATCTCTATCAAACCATTCAACGTCTTCAGAAGTTAACCTCATCATATGCTCTGGCCAGTCGGGCGTGATTGCATTATCCACGAAAGGTCCCCTCGAGGGAAGATGGCTCTTGAACCACATATACAGCAAAGGTACGCAACAAGAGACGTTCTTGCCTCTCCTGTTTTCATTCCTGTAGTGCATCGAATGGTAAAAGTCCCCGATCAGCGTTGGTACTGGGTTACCAGCAGCAAATAGATGAAATGCATCCATGTCCACGAAGTTTGGGAAGTTAGGGAACAACACTATCCCATAAATGCAGAGGGCCAAAATGGCGTTAAAGACCACCTAACACCCATTCTTGGCGTACTCTTGGGCCTTACCAACCAGAAACTGAAGAGAAAGACCCGGAACCCCTCGCCACGCAGTCATCAATAACTCAGAAGCATTCATATGCAGGGCCTTGGCTAAATCCTCCAGATTGGGCTCAGCGGCTGAGTGAATAAAAGGAACTGCATTCTGAACTGGCAGCTCAGTAAACTCTACATACTCCTCCATGGTGGGCCCCAAGATAAAGTCCGCAAACGTGAAACATCTCAAAGCCGGGTCATAGAATTGCATTAAGGTGTACAGCCCATTCAATTCATCATCAGTGGACCTGCGAACTAAACTCAACAGCCGTCCGTAACTCTGCCTGAAGCTTCTACGGACATCCTCATCTGCAAGAGAAATCAGACCCAGGAGTGGAGTGATATCGGGGATAGGTAGCTTATACGCAATGGTCATCCTCAAACCAGCCATGATCAAATACTCAGAAGTCCAGACACTAGAACCGGGGGAATGCAAATGCACCTGCAGCACAGACACACATTAGTAGGATGCAATGATGATGAGTATGCAAACAATGCAATGCAAGTGACATGCAACAGGGACCAAATGTCGTAGCTGAATAGCCTGAACCATATCAAGAAGTCTCAAATAGACTCTCTAGAAGTCCTCAAACCCTGGTCTCAGATAGACCTAGAACAAAGCTCCAACAATGGTCTCTGACAGACCCACAGCATAACTCTGGCTAGTCTCTGATAGACCTCAAATCATAACTCCAATAGGTCTCTGACAGACCTCAGAACTCCTCAACTGGTCTCGGACAGACCTCATAACACATCTCCAAATGGTCTCTGACAGACCTCATAACTCTCCATAAATACCCAGGATCTCTGATCAAGAAATAACCGGTATCTGAAGGTCTAGTTACCTGCATAACCCCAAACCCTCTCACAGGTGGATGTCCTAGTAACTGACAAAGGCATGGCATCCTATGCGGTCGTCGGCGTCACAGACTTTCAGGGTTGGTGATACGATTCCCAGAAGGAGTGGCATCACCAAATCCTGAAGAGGCCTCACTTAGCCAACTTCCAAATGATCGGTCCCCAGAGTCGACAATCCAACTAACCAGCAACCCAAGCCACCCAAAGGGCAGGACAGGAGGCCAACCAGAAGAACCTCGTCTGAGTGTAAATTTCGCGGGACACTAGGACATGCAAAGCACGTGCGCGCCCACTAATCTCTACTCTAAGTCTAAGGTGCACTCAAGCCCAGGTCCGGCTTCTCACTCAATATCAGAACACCCATCACACCCCAATACAGCAGTAATAATCAATATATATAATGCTGGAAATAAAGGTCAGAAATATAAATCCATACAAAATCCTCGACGGGAAAACAAGCGTTAGGATTGACTCTCTTAAGGGACGTTGGATCCCAAATGCATAAGAACTATCGCAGTCCTTAGCAGCCAGGGGACGTTGGATCCCCAGCAGAGTCGCCAGCTGTCGCTACTGCGAAAATCGGCGCCGGCTGGACAGAAGAGTCGCCACCGTGCGTTATTTATCCCACGAGAGGGAAAGGAAACGCTCAGAGTAAACCTCGCACAACACGGGAAAGGTATGGTCGTCGCAACCAAAACCTGGATTCGGGAGTCGGTTACGCAAGGGGAAGGTATTAGCACCCCTCACGTCCGTCGTACTCGACGGGATCCATGCTTGTTCTCGGGTACGGATTGTTATTCTATCTATTCTACAGGTCAAGGGTTAAAAGAAAATAAAATGAAAATGAAATGACTCGGAAAAGTATCGCACTTTATGCCTACGTATTCCCGTCTGGAACGAGAAATCAGAGTCAACGTAGTTCGCCTACCTACGAGAAAGGAGGGGAAGGTTGCTCGCTAGGATATCGCATCCTATGCCTACGTACTTTCATACAGCATGAAAGATCAGAGCAAACGTAGTTCGGGCCACGTACGACACAAGTCTGTCTCGGTTGATTTTATTCCTTCTGAAAAAAGGTTTTTCTAATTACCAGTCCCAGCGGACAAAAACGACGTCTTGATGAGTTCACATTCTTTTACGGAAGAAGTGTCTTTTATTGTGTTTGAAATTTTATTGTATTTTTCTGTTTGTTTTGAGGAAGAAGGGACAGAACTCTAACCTACGGTTGCGAAGGGAATCAAACTAACCTAATGTTATCATGCATGGGTTAGGACCTAGTGTCTATCATGCTCCTCTCTTGCGCAGAGAGAAACAGAGATCCTAAGGGAATAGACGGAAACAGAAACAATATCAGATATATACAGTAAAGCGGTAAAATGCATGGATGCAACAATACAAGCGAGGCAAGGGAGTCCCACTCAACCTCGAACCTGAAAAACAATAGGCAAAAGTGAACAGACTTCACTTTCAACCCAACAGGGTAAACAGCAAACAATACAGTCCAGAAAACCAATCAATACATCAGGAATGAAATACAGCAAAAATAAACAGCCACAGCAGCTCTGCACCACACCTATCTTCAAGTCATCTCCAAACAGCTACAAGCTTCAGTCAGCATCAATCTCTATCTCCACAGTCTTCAAGCAAGGGCTTTGGTCATCAGTCTTCAGTCTACCAGGGGCTCTTCTTCAAGTCCTATCCTCCAAGCTGAGGGATCAATCACAAGAGTGAATTGGGTGTTAAGCAATCAGCTGACCACCAAGGGTGGCAAACCAACTGCTACTAGCACATAAGGCATTTTCTCTCAAGAGTTCTATCCCTTAGACAGTAGCACCAAGCCTTCCAAAGGAAGGGGGTGAGTGTCTTAGAGAGACTCTGTATCACAGAGAAGAATGGAGGCAGTCAAAACCTTCCATGTTTGAGAATCAAGCTTTCTAATCTAGAGCTCTGCCTAGCTCCTAAACCCTAGTCTCCTCAACAGCTACTAGCAGGAATCTCCTCTTCAACTCTGGAAGTTGGTCTTCAGTCTCTGGACCTCCAATGGCTTCATCATCACAAGTCTTCAGCTTCCCCCAATCCCCAAGCAAACCCAATACCCATACAGACAAACAATAATCCCCAGAGGGCACACCATACCAGTCAATCAAATACAGACAGCAATATACTAATAGCAGTAGGGGAATCCTAGTGATTTCTAAGGGATCTAATAACTACCCATAGTCCCTATAGTCCCATAGCTAAAATATTCAATCTCTAAGTCCTAAGGGAAATGAACTAATTCTCCTGAGTTGTCACTTAAAACCCTAATTTTGTCCATGTTATTCACACCTAAACTAAACACCTAAAATTAATTTCTAAAAATATGAACTAAATTGTATGTACAAGCTAACAATGTCTATTAATCAACCTAAAAAGAATGAGTGAAAAATATTAAAGCAACTAGTAGAACAAAAATTATCAAAATCATGTATGAAATGAAACACCTAAAATATGCATTTATTTGGAAAATATGGGAAAAATATCAAATAAAAAATAAAATGCAATTTTTATTTTTTATAATTTTCTAGACAGAATTATTGACCTATAGAAAAAACAAGAATCAAAAAATATTAATTTTCATTTTTGTATGATTTTTTAAAGATGCAAAAATATTAAAGGAAACTAAAACACAAAAAAAAGGAAATTAAATGGGAGGGGTGAGAATAGCATTTGCGCCCTAGTTATAATCCAGGTGGGCCACCAGCTGGGAGGTGCGAATATCAAAGGCTTAGGCCCATACGCGCTCAGAAAATGAAAATGAAAATTAAAAGAAAATGGATAAACCTTCGGTGCAAACAGCATTAAAACCATGTGTATTCCATTGGGCTCATCAATTGGGGGGTGGGGATAGAAGTTTGGATCCAGGCCCAGAGTGCGTTAAATGAAACGCTGAGTTTTGATACTCAGCCTCACTCCCTCCAAATTTCAATTGAATTGTGGCCATACGATCATGCTTTTGGTCCAAGTCAAAACGGTCATCCAACGGTGGTCCATCATCTTCCCCAATGGATTAGGGTTTCAGCCATGGAAGCTCTGCACGAAGCTTGCCTCAACTAGAATTCCACCTCATCATGCAACCTCAATTCTCCATGAAAACACCATCTGCAAAGAGCAAAGTTGCTCTATTCTTTCCCCTCTACACAACCATAACAAAATCTTCCTCTAAAACTCCATCAAGACTCGAACCCGATAGCTACAACACCTTGAATCCATCATTATCACCTGTGATCAAATCTCCCAATTCTTGCCAAACCTTATCCTAACCTAATCTACATCTTATACTGGTCATTTTAAGCCATATAATGAGAGTTATCGTGCCATATTCCATGAGATACAAACCTTAACAGAATTGGTACATCATGCTCAACATTCATGAAACCTCTTCAAACTCACCAAAATCAATCATCTACTTATGCTTAACCATTCTAACCTAATAACTATCCAAGATTCTAGCTAATTCAGCCAATACGAAGAGAAAACAAACCTGGTGCAAAATGGTGAAAACAGTTATAGAAACCCTTGAATCTGATGCTTGCAGTGATTGGAACTTGATCAGTGACCTTGATTAGGAGTTCTGTATGCAATGGATCTTGTGCAAACTCCTTGAATCTTGTACTTGAAACCTTCTTGCAAATTGGATGATGAAGATGGATGACACGATCCTTTCTCCAATCTACCAAATCTTTGATGGAATTCTAATCTAGGAAAGGTGTTGATGATGATCCAATCAAGAAATGTGGAAATTGATGGAGATTTGAGAGAGTTTGTAATGCTTTTGCAAATTGGAGAAAGTGTGTATAACTTGTGGTTTTGAAAAAATGTAATCACCAACCATGGCATGAACCATCTCATATCAATATATACATGTCCTTAGAACCTCCTAGAAACTTGGAGAAGCTTCCCTTGCATTCTTTCCTTTGGATTTGGTTTGTGTATCTTCCATTACAAGTAACCATGGATAACTTCCAAAATGTGAACTAAGCTCAAAATTCTACTTTAGCCAATGTCTTTAAAATGATCTTTCCATTCAAAATGACCTATAATTTTGCTTCATTTGGCCAAAATATGAAAAATCTCATTTTTAAGTCCATTTTTATTCATTAAATCCAACAATTTTGAAAGCTTGTGCTATGAATCTTTACAATATCTCATGGTCACTTTTCTAGACTCAAAATGTCATTTGGAACAAGTTTTATGTTGTAAAGTTTTCCATTTGAAGCTTCCTTGTATGCGTTTTGGGCATAGGTTGAAATGACCTGTAATTCTCAGATGACCAAAATACCCTTTGCTTGCCAAGACCATAAGTAGAGTTCCACAAATCATATGAAGGAATGCTATACCATTCTAGAAATCTAAGACAATGAGGAACAACTCTTATGTTGACCAGAAATTCATTTGAAATCTCCTTTAGGGGCAAAAATTGCTTAGAAGTCAAGTCACTTTCACAGACAAAATTTCAGATACCTCAGATGACCTGTAACTTGCAAGGACCATAACTTGAGTTCTATAAATCTCCTTAATGTCTTCCACCACTCAAATTAAAGGTCTTGGGATCCTCTACAAGTTTCATGTTGGCCAAGGATCCATTTGAAGCTTGCATTATGACTTATCTTGCTTGGAAATTTGACCTAAACTAGGGGATTTTACACAGAAACCCTAATTTAGAAACTCCTCTTCTCCTTGATTTCTCTTGATTTCTTCTTAGCATAACAACATATCCTTCTCTATATGTCAAATGATGAACCCCACATCTCTCCAATAGCCCTTATTTCCTTTCAATCAGTCAATTGACCCAGAGTTGACCTAGGATTGACCCAGATGAAACCCTAGTTGACTGTCTTCAACTGCAATTCTTGTGATCATATCAATGACTTGTCTCCTTCTCCAAATGACTTTCTAAGTCTTCCAAGATGTCTAGATACTCCCCATTCTCAGTCCACAGCTCACAATTTCTTTGTTGATCCTCAGAGACCCTCAGATAGGAGATGGATGCACTTGCTTGATCCATTGACTTGATGGCTTTCAAATTCTTTTCTGATGACTTGAATGGGATTGAATTAGAATAATAACCTCTTGATAGGCCTCTAGAGATGAGAATAATGATGGGTCCCCTGTTGGCTGACTTGCTATGCTTATGCTATGCAGATGATTGGACTATGTACATGGCTCTATATGCAAATGCTAAT
This sequence comes from Lathyrus sativus, assembly GCA_963859935.3. Taxonomy (NCBI): domain Eukaryota; kingdom Viridiplantae; phylum Streptophyta; class Magnoliopsida; order Fabales; family Fabaceae; genus Lathyrus; species Lathyrus sativus. Next base: position 113,879,495 of record OZ012738.1, on the reverse strand, counting down.
GATATTAAAACATAAACCAAGTGAATAAGGTTGGGCAAATTTTAAGGTGCAACAACGTGGCTTAGACTTATTTTTTGTGGATAGTACTTTCTTAAAGCTTGTTTTCTTTTAAGTATTACTAATAATAGTTTTAATAATTATTGTTTTGTTTTTCTTAAAGTAAATTTTAGTTTGTTTTATATTTGAATATTTACTTATTTGTAATTATATTAATATATTTAGGTTAATTAATACAATTAATTTCTTTTAGTGTTAATAATTATTTAATTGTAACATTTAACTAAATAAAAGAAAAGAAAAGTAACCCAAAAGAAGATTGGACATGGAGAAAGGGCGGTAGGCCCATTGTTTGGTCCGGTAGCCCATTAGGGCTTGTTCCTCATTGCGTTTAAAAGAGAGGAAGGCTGATAGGAAAAAGACATTATTCATCAATTAAACCCTAGAGGCACCGTAACCTCTTGAGAACCCTAAATACGCCGCCGGATTCCCCAAAGTAAACCCTAAACATCATCATCTTCGTCAAACCTTGAACCGCCGCTCAATTCGCTCCAAAACCCTAGAAAGAACCGAGAAACAACTTGAAATCCCTAAATCGGCGCCGTTCTTCAGGAACTCACCTTCACCCTCACCGTTTCTCGCTCTCAATCCTCCATTCCATTACCCATAAATCAAAGCCACTAACACGTTTCGAAAACCCCGTCACCATTGTTCTTCATCTCTGAACCATTCATCGGGTCAGCATCGAATTTCTTATCAAGAACCAGCAACAACGACATAACGTGAAGATGCCGATTCGCCTTGATCCTGCAACAACGAGGATGTCGAGTTTGGTAACGCTGTGTTAAGATCGTCAGGGTCTATTTCAGCGACATCTTTGCTGCTGAAGTCGCTCCGCAATCGCACGCCGGGATTGATTGTGTTCCTGTCAAAAAAGACTACTAGGGTGATTCAGGTTTAGGTTTGATTCACTGTTTCATGTTGGAGATATTTGTATATAGTGTATAGATGTGTAGATTGCAACGGTCGATCCCTGCAGCATTCATGACAGGAACCGAGTAACATTGGTCTAAGGCACAACGGTCATCGTTCATTGAACATAGTTTGATCTGTTTAGTTGGTGTTATTGCTTTGATAGTTTGGAATCTGTTAATGTCACACGAGTTGGCTTGTGTTATTGTTTGCAACTGACTTGTTATGCAGATTTAAGGCTGAATCCGAGATTCAGACTCGAGAGTGGTGATTGCCGTGTTTTCGTATCGAAGAGCTCCCATCTCGTCTTCACAGCGACCTAGTCGCAGCTCCGAGACATCCCCACGACAGCAAGCTTTCGCTAAATATTTGCAGCAGTGCCTTGTTTTGCTGGGAAGCGGCAATGCTTTTGTCGCGACCCTGTTGAGTGGCAGCAATAAATCCCTGGACGCAATGACGGTGGATAACAGTCACTCGATTTGGATGAGGACAGGTCTCGAGTTATGGCGGTAGCCTCGGCTTAAGGTTTTCGGTTATGTTTCTGAACTGTTATTTGCCTGGGTATTAATTTGATGATGGGTCCTAAGTCTCTTTCTTTTCACAAGAATTACCTGGTTGGCTGTGATGAGTTTATATGCAGGTTATAGTGTTACCAGGATGCAAATTGTGCGATAGCTCAAATCGGACGAAGTTAAGCGACCCAATGTCGTGGCTTGAGGTCAGGGACAATATCAACAATACTTCATCAGCAACTCAAGCCATTTTTCGAGAACACAAGTGACACAATCTCTGCAGCTCACAGCATTTTGGAGCGACTCGGTTCAGCAACAACAATCCCAGGCGGTCAAACAGCGACGAGTTTAATGGAGATAGTGATGAACACGAAGCAGGAAGAGTGAATGGATAGCTCTTTATCTTTTCGTTTTCATTTTTTTTTGTTGTTATGTGCTGTCCTGTTTATTTGTGCAGCAGGTTGTACCGGTAGCGCTTGCAGATGACTTGTATATGTTGTAAGCCCTTAGTTTCCACCCGGATGTCACCAAATCCCACCACAAGCGATGGCAGCTACACGGAGTAAAACATCTTGTTCGATTCAGTGTCAGCAACCACAGCCGATGCCACATCGAAGCTTATATATAAGCGGGTTGCGACTTTGCCGAAGAGGTTGATGAGTGAAGGCATCTCAGCAGCAATGATAACTCAAAAGGCAATGGTCCGAAATCTGACAGCTCAATTCGTAGGAGACTTAAACTCGAAGTTGAGGTTGCTCGGGTATACGCCATGAATAGCAAAGGATACGACTGAGTATGGTTGCTTTAACTTCTTTTCTTTTCACTGAGAGAACCATCGTGAGCGGTATACTCCGCGTTTGGGTTGCAACAGGGAGGTTATGTTTTTTTGAAAATTTGGTCGCGTCTTCGATTCAATCTTGTTCGCGTGGATTTCGTTGTCCCCAATTCTGCTCTTTTTTTTTCTATTTTTGCTGGCTGACTCTGTGCAGGTGACGGTGCTGTCGCATCACTGGTTGAACGAAAAATCTTGAAGCATGGATTGACTTTAGAAATGCCAACAACAACTTTTCTGCAGCTGTAGTGAGTTGTTAGCAATGAAGGCTGCAATGCATCATATGCAGCAGGAATGCATAGACTACGAAGATGTTTTGGACAATACGTAACAGTACGACAATGGCATAAGCTTTGATTCATGGCAGCACTTCCAAGCGACGACAAACTTAATGTTTCGGTAACATTTTCAAATCGACAGTTTCACGCCGCCATCATAGCTTGCTGTGAATATCATAAGTTTAAGATTTATTTTTTCTTTGTTGTTGTGGAATCTTTATTGCTTCTTTGGATTAGTTTTGGTTTCGCTTGAAATTCTTGTTTGAATTTATGTTTGCTGTCGCCATTATGTTATTATGTTGATGAACAAAGTTGTTCTAAGTCTATCACTGCGGCGGTCAAAGCTGTTCTAAGTCTATCACTGCGGCAGACCGCGCTGTTGATGTTGTTGATTGACATTGTTATAATATGCGGAAGTTTTGGCTGCCAATGGTGCAGCAAAGGTAAGTGCCTATGTCGCACCCTGTATTCCCTAACCAATCATGGTTGCGGTCCACTCATACAGATGAAGCATCGGAGAAAGCATTTGCCTATTTTTTGGATCACAGATTCATGCCCAGTTACTGTCAAAGCTTTAGCAAATCAAACTCCTTTTGAAGTACTGAGTCTTGCGGGGTCAATTGCTAATTCCCTTCAAATTTGAAGCCAAAAAATGAGCTTAGTTCTCTTTGTTATCTAGGAACAATTATTTATTTAATTTTATCTTCTGAGTCAAACAAGAACAATGTTTTATTGAAAAGTTTTAGAAATCTTTTTTAAAAAGAAATCATTTGGAATAGATTAAAGGTATAAACTATTTCAAAGTGGGATTAATTTCTCTAGGCTATTTCAATATTTTCCTTATTACTAAATTATTTCTTAATAAAGTCATGAAAAAATTAAACTCTTAAGGTCTAGCACCTCTTGGGTTTTTGAGTAATTATTATTGGGGCGTACGCCTTGGATAATATTGTTCATTTTTTTTTCTCATTTTAAATTATGCTTTTGATTATTCAAACAAAATATATTACAGGGGTCTAGCACTCCGTGTGATATGTTCTTTGTTTATTCAAACTATATTTCTTAATTTAAGTCAAAATCATTCCTTCGTCTATTAATTGATTTATTTTATAAGGCGATTTCGAAATAGGTTTTTTATTAGGAGAAAAAGAGTTTTTAAGACATTTTTTTTCAAACACTTATTTTTGCTACTAAACTACTAATTAAAGATTTAGCATCATCATTAAAAAATGATAAATGACTTGTTAGTTAGAGTCTCATGTGGATTTTAGACAAATATTATTGGGGTGTACACCCTAAATAATATGTCATTCAACTATTCGTTTAGTACGCAATTTAGAACAAAAAAAATATCATAAGAATCTAGCATTCTGTGTGATATTTCCGCTGTTCATCCAAATATTTCTTAAGACAAAATGGTGTTATTGGAATCTAGCATTTCAGTAATACCCCGATTATTTAGTTGTGGGGCCGACGTCTCATTTATTAAATAATCGATATTTTCAAACTCAATCTCGCGTTCTCACTTCTCACACGTTCATAATTTATTTTCATACCCCATTTCGCTTCAAATCATTTTTAAAATATTTTTCTAGATCAAACTTCGAAAGAAGGAGATACTTGGAATCTAGCATTCCTTGTGTCTTCGAGTGAATAATTCTCAAGGCACGCCTTTGAGTTGTTATTCGCTCAACCTTTCGACTTTCTTTCAAATTTAAATCATTCTCAAACGTTCTCCTAAGTCGAATGCTCGTCCGCATTTGCAACCTTTGACACTTCGCACACACATTCACAATTTCTTGTGGTCTCGATATTAGGAGCACCCTCAGGGACTAATATCGTTTCTCACAACTGTAACCCTTGACACGTCGTCAAGTCGGTTCCATCTTCGATCAAATCTTCGACACGTCGTCGAACTACTTCCAAACCAACTTTCTTTGGCCTCGCATGCCATCTTTCGATTTGATCTTTTCACATACGTTTTTTTTAAAACTTACGAAAGAGGGATATTCTCAGAATCAAGCATTCTTTGGATATTCAAATGAGTAACTCTCGAGGCGTGCCCTCGAGTTGTTATTAGTTTATTCTTTCAATTTCAAAACATCCAACTCTTCATCTTCAACCTATTCAGTCAACTTTTGAAGGAACTGAGTTCTTGGAATCTCGCACTCCTTGAATTCTTGAGTGACAAGCTCTTGAGGCACGCTCTTGGGTTGCTTGTCAGTCACTCTTTCGTCTCTTTCTTAAACTTCCAACCTATTCAACCTCATCTTTTCGTGGTTGTTACCACGAACTACGGACGCTCTGATTCTTTATTCATTCTTGAATATAAGATACGTAGGCACAAGATTGCGATGATCTTGGCGAGCACACTTCTATCCATCTTCCATTTTCTCTCATCCTTTCCCGTAGTCGAACTACGACGCTCTGATTTCTCATTCTCGTCCGAATGAGTATACGTAGGCACAAGGGCCCCAATCCTTGGCGAGCACCCCATCTTCTAACCACCCATCTCTCCTTAACGTCTTTAACCTTTTATCCTACCAATTCTACCTTTATCAACAAGAAGAAAACAAGTAAACCTAAACAACACTCCCCACATTTACCTTAAGAGGTTCCCGTCGAGTACGACGGACGTGAGGGGTGCTAATACCTTCCCCTCACGTAACCGGCTCCCGAACCCGGAACTTGGTTGCGACAACCCTGTTCCTATCCTTTCGTTTTTAAGAGGTTTTCTCGATATTTTCCTCTCCCGTTTATTCGGGAAAAATAAAGTTCGGTGGCGACTCTGTCGAACCGCATTTCCGCGCCTTTCGCGCGAGGGTCGTATTTTCGAATGTGAATTTTTTGAGGTGCGACAGGTGGCGACTCTGCTGGGGACGTATTGCTCCATGCAAAGAGAGAGTCGAGCCTATCTTTTGGTTTGTGAGGAGTGTTTGTTTTTTATTTGTTTTCTTTTTGTATTTGTTCTCTTGTAGATTTTATTTGTGCTTGTTATCTTGGTCGCCTCTTGGTTATTGGGATGACGTTATGAGTAAGGCTCTACGCCCGAGCTTTGGTAAAAGCAGAGAGAACACATAGTTTAGAATTGGTAGTCGAGTAGTGTTAGTCTCCGAGGACTTGCTCCTTATGAGCCTAGCATGAAAGCTCCTCCAGAGGAGACCTATTCGTAGATCTCGTCGTAACGCAGCTAGCCTGTTGCACGACTTGATTAATGAAGGGTCTATGATTTTGGGAACCTTTGTTAGCACCAGTTCCGATATTGGTGGTCGTGTAGTGTTAGTCTCCAAGGACTCGCTCCTTGTGCGCCTAGCACGAGGACCCCGCTCAGGAGAGACCTTATCGTCATTATCGTCGTAATACAGCCAGCCTGTTGCGTGACGCTAATACGACTAGTGTCCGTGATCCTGGGAACCAAACATAGAAACCACCCCGTGAGTGGGTTTATGGGTAAAGTGTTTAGACCTTCCCGTATAGGTTGTACCTGTCAGTTTTCTTTGAGCAGGAATTATGGTTACTTATCTATTACAGTTACCAGCTTCAGGAGTTGTTTGATTGAGATCCTGTGATCCTGGATCTTGTATCTTGCACTGCATCTTGCATATCATTCGCATTGCATTTCATATGTTGTGCATTTTGCATTTCCAGTCCTTCAACGGAATCTTATGTCTCCGTTCCTTCTTCTCCAGTAAATCAAGCTGATTCCTCGACACCAGTACGCAACTAGAGCCAATACCAGACGTATGATGGAGCAGATTCGACAAGAGCAAATTGCTATCAGGAAGGAGCTGGAATCCCTCAACAGAAAGATGGATCAGATCTTCGAAGCCCTCTCCATAACTGGAAAGGAATCAGAACAGCAGACCGTTCAACGACCGCGTCAGCAAAATCAACACAAGACATGGAAGCCAGAAAGAGTATTTGATAGTCTTCCAATGACCTATGCAGATATCTTTGCTCAATTAATGGAACAAAAGGCTATCGTCCCAAGAGATCTAGCTCCCCCAACTGTCCTTCCTGCTGATTATGACGCGAATGCTCATTGTGAGTTCCATAAGGGCGCTCCAGGTCACAACATTGAGGACTGCAGGTTTCTCAAGCACAAAATTCAAGATCTGATTGACAAGGAAGCTCTCACCTTTGATGGGAAGTATCTCAGTGCCATCAATGACCCAATGCCACCAGCCAACTAGTGCTAACATCATATCAAGTCCAGTCAAGTTCATTCTCTGAAGAAGGCCATCATGTTGCCATTTAATCTTTCGCATTTCTTGTATTTTGTCTTTGTGTGTTTAAGTACTGTATGCTTTGAACAATTGTCATTCGAATTTGGTTTCATTAATGTATCGTTTATGCATGTTTTGAATTAGTTATGTCGTATTCACTCATATTTTTTTTACTTATCACCGACACATTTATTTACTCCACTCTATTCACTGTTGTTTAGCATGATTTGAGGGAGGATGACGAAAACGAGATACCCATAATTGCAAACGGTATGCTTTCAGATAGAATCTCGTCAATGATGTACAGGCATTGCTTCAATCCCCCAAACACCGGAGATATAAGGAGTTAATCCCTAGTAAACCACTTCGAGCCTAGAAGTAGTAGTTTTCTTCGGATATTCAAACCTTACACTTAACCTGGGGCAGGGTAGTGTTCAGTTAATTCAACCCCGCACTTGAATCAACAAAGCGAAATCCCGAAGACGGTTGTTTATCAAAGACCCATGCTATGGCAGTCAACAACAAAATAAAAATCAAAAATCCTGCTAAGTCAAACACCTCAGAGGGGACTTAGGCAAAATCAAGGCAATCCCGATGGATCAGACAAGCAAAGTCAATCCATGCAAAAGTTAGGGATCAAAAACAAAAGCAAAAGAGGACCCCGGAACCCTCAACAAAAAAAGATTCAGTGGCCACCTAGATCAAAGGGTCATTGACATCCAGCAAAATAAAGTGACTGCCGCGTCGAGCAAACCTTGAACCTTCAAGCTTACACCGTCACAACAAGTGCAGAATTAACTGAGCGTAGGACTGGAGATCATTAAGAAGAAGGGGTGGGTACAAATCATACTTTGAGCCTAATAACCTTGTTTCATAACCGTGAACCAGACCACGTTACAACCCTCGAAAGACCTAATTGAGGCGAGGTTTCTTCTGAAAGCATGCTATTGCGAGGTTGCGTAACCTGACTCCTCACATGATTTCTAATCAACAACATTGGTGTCATTTTGCTTGCTATATCTTTCGCACCAATCAAATTAGCACAACGTCTGGGCTAGCAGTCCATTCGTCTCACACTTTCACGACACCTCAATAAATGACACACTTTTTCAAAACTTACATTGAACTTTGCATTAATTATTACCATTTGTGAATGTACAATTTTAACTGCAAAACAGTGCTAGGTATCCAAAGATATCTCAGCAAAGGGCAATCAAGGAGGAACTTGGCTTCCAGTGGTTGGCACAAAGCGAGACTACCTCAGAACCCACAGGCTGGGGCAAATCACTCAACGGCTCGAGCAGGGGCAAGTCATCCGAGTTCAACTTCCATATGTCAGAACTGATTAATCTGGGGCAGACCATTGCCATGTTCGAACTGGGGCAAGACCAGGTCGTCCTGACCAACAAGCGGAGTTGCAACCTTCTCTGAAGCAAGTCCACAACAAGTCACCAAGTACCCAGACTTGGGGCATCCAGAGTATCTTCGCCTGTATCAATCATGGTGTCTTCAGCAAACTGCGTGTCGAGGAAGACAATCCCTCCCACCACCCGAAGTCCAATCCGCATTGGCAACTACCCAAAGTCCACCACGCTGGCATCTCCACCTGCATTTCCAAATTACCCGTCTGCAATCATGTGCATCATACGCATTGCATTCATCGTCATAAGCCTTTTGCATCATTTTGCATACCCAATCGTATCATACTTCCCCAGCTCTTGCATCTCCGCTCGTCAGCATTTGCATTTGCACTTTCATTCGTTATGGAATATCATTTATCATCCAGCATTCATATATGCAAGTCAAGGTCCAGGATCAATCCCGAAGATTTCCAAGACCATCGTCAGCCCAGTCAGGGGCATCTTCCACAAGATGGTGGGTTTATCCCACGATTTTCAGGAGGTTCAAAGCAATCACCAGCCCAGGCAGGGGCAATCTTCCGCAATTGGGTGTTTCTCCCAAAAATTCAAAGACATTCAAAGCAAGATTCAGCCCAGTCAGGGGCATCTTCTTCAATACCATGGGCGTCTCCCGTGAAGAATTTCAACCTCGTGGTTGATCAAATATGCAAATCAACATTCATCCCAGCCAGGGGTATACCATTCAAGACCGTGGGCGTTCTCCACGAAGTTGTTCAACTTTTGTTGGGCAAATCCAAGAAGTTCAGTGCAAGATCCAACCCGAGCAGGGGCATCTTCAGCAAAACCGTGAGCGTTCCTCACGAAGTTGTTCAGCCTTTTGTTGAGTAAGACAAGGCATCAAGACAAATTCAGCCCAATCAGGGGCATCCTCTTCAGAATTCATGGGCGTAACCATGAAACCATCTCAGCAAAACGATGATCTCCAGACAAGACGGTGGGCGTACCCCGTTGACTCATTTCAATTCAATCTTCTTCTCGGGGTTTCCCCAATGAGTTGTACCCAGCAAGCGTGACTATTGTCATTTGCCTTACTATCATCCTTTTGGTGATAGTCGAACTTCGTTAGTTCAACCTAGCCCGCATCCTCTTGGTGTTAGTAAACTTCAAATCTGTGTTGTCCTATCATCCTTTTGATGATAGCAACCTGTGTGTTGTGTTTCGCTCTGCCATCCTTTTGGTGGTAGGTCTGGTATTTCGTCGATATCAGATTGTGCGATGTTTTATTTGTGTCTTCTCTCTACCATCCTTTTGGTGGTAGGTCTGGTATTTCGTCGATATCAGATTGTGCGATGTTTTTATTTGTGTTTTCGCTCTACCATCCTTTTAGTGGTGGGTCTGACACTTCGTCGATGTCAGATTGTGCGATCGTTTATTTGTGTTTCGCTCCGTCATCCTTTTGGTGGGGGGTCTATCATGGTCATTAATGATAGATTGTGCGATTTGCGTTGTGTTCCACTCCGTCATCCTTTTGGTGTGGGAGTCTATCATGGTCATTAATGATAGACTGTGCGATGTGTGTTTGTGTTTGCTCTACCGTCCTTTTGGTGGTAGTAGCCGTGTTCTTTTCTTTCCATCATCCTTTTGGTGATGACGACCTTTTTGCCAGTCATTTACAGCTTACTCAGAGGTTTACATCATCCAACATTGTCAACTCTCTAGCATCTCACTTTCATCTGGACAAATTCAGGGTCTTTTTATATCTAATGGACTTCTACCTCAGGGATGTGAACGCCAACGCAATTCATCCTCCTAGGTTTAAGCCTATTAGATAGGGGCATCTGTCATACCCTAAATTTGTCCTACCCTTTTGTAAGTTTTCGCATTCATCGTTTCATGCCATTTAGACACGTGTCTGCTCGCAATTGGTTGAATTTTTTTTCAAAAAAAAGAAAAACTTTATCTTTTTGACCAATTAAAAGGTGACACGTGGCTTAGACTTATTTTTTGTGGATAGTACTTTCTTAAAGCTTGTTTTCTTTTAAGTATTACTAATAATAGTTTTAATAATTATTGTTTTGTTTTTCTTAAAGTAAATTTTAGTTTGTTTTATATTTGAATATTTACTTATTTGTAATTATATTAATATATTTAGGTTAATTAATACAATTAATTTCTTTTAGTGTTAATAATTATTTAATTGTAACATTTAACTAAATAAAAGAAAAGAAAAGTAACCCAAAAGAAGATTGGACATGGAGAAAGGCCGGTAGGCCCATTGTTTGGTCCGGTAGCCCATTAGGGCTTGTTCCTCATTGCGTTTAAAAGAGAGGAAGGCTGATAGGAAAAAGACACTGTTCATCAATTAAACCCTAGAGGCACCGTAACCTCTTGAGAACCCTAAATACGCCGCCGGATTCCCCAAAGTAAACCCTAAACATCATCATCTTCGTCAAACCTTGAACCGCCGCTCAATTCGCTCCAAAACCCTAGAAAGTACCGAGAAACAACTTGAAATCCCTAAATCGGCGCCGTTCTTCAGGAACTCACCTTCACCCTCACCGTTTCTCGCTCTCAATCCTCCATTCCATTACCCATAAATCAAAGCCACTAACACGTTTCGAAAACCCCGTCACCATTGTTCTTCATCTCTGAACCATTCATCGGGTTAGCATCGAATCTCTTATCAAGAACCAGCAACAACGACATAACGTGAAGATGCCGATTCGCCTTGATCCTGCAACAACGAGGATGTCGAGTTTGGTAACGCTGTGTTAAGATCGTCAGGGTCTATTTCAGCGACATCTTTGCTGCTGATGTCGCTCCGCAATCGCACGCCGGGATTGATTGTGTTCCTGTAAAAAAAGACTACTAGGGTGATTCAGGTTTAGGTTTGATTCACTGTTTCATGTTGGAGATATTTGTATATAGTGTATAGATGTGTAGATTGCAACGGTCGATCCCTGCAGCATTCATGACAAGAACCGAGTAACATTAGTCTAAGGCACAACGGTCATCGTTCATTGAACATAGTTTGATCTATTTAGTTGCTGTTATTGCTTTGATAGTTTGGAATCTGTTAATGTCACACGAGTTGGCTTGTGTTATTGTTTGCAACTGACTTGTTATGCAGATTTAAGGCTGAATCCGAGATTCAGACTCGAGAGTGGTGATTGTCGTGTTTTCGTATCGAAGAGCTCCTATCTCGTCTTCACAGCGACCTAGTCGCAGCTCCGAGACATCCCCACGACAGCAAGCTTTCGCTAAATATTTGCAGCAGTGCCTTGTTTTGCTGGGAAGCGGCAATGCTTTTGTCGCGACCCTGTTGAGTGGCAGCAACAAATCCCTGGACGCAATGACGGTGGATAACAGTCACTCGATTTGGATGAGGACAGGTCTCGAGTTATGGCGGTAGCCTCGGCTTAAGGTTTTCGGTTATGTTTCTGAACTGTTATTTGCCTGGGTATTAATTTGATGATGGGTCCTAAGTCTCTTTCTTTTCACAAGAATTACCTGGTTGGCTGTGATGAGTTTATATGCAGGTTATAGTGTTACCAGGATGCAAATTGTGCGATAGCTCAAATCGGACGAAGTTAAGCGACCCAATGTCGTGGCTTGAGGTCAGGGACAATATCAACAATACTTCATCAGCAACTCAAGCCATTTTTCGAGAACACAAGTGACACAATCTCTGCAGCTCACAGCATTTTGGAGCGACTCGGTTCAGCAACAACAATCCCAGGCGGTCAAACAGCGACGAGTTTAATGGAGATAGTGATGAACACGAAGCAGGAAGAGTGAATGGATAGCTCTTTATCTTTTCGTTTTCATTTTTTTTTTGTTATGTGTTGTCCTGTTTATTTGTGCAGCAGGTTGTACCGGTAGCGCTTGCAGATGACTTGTATATGTTGTAAGCCCTTAGTTTCCACCCGGATGTCACCAAATCCCACCACAAGCGATGGCAGCTACACGGAGTAAAACATCTTGTTCGATTCAGTGCCAGCAACCACAGCCGATGCCACATCGAAGCTTATATATAAGCGGGTTACGACTTTGCCGAAGAGGTTGATGAGTGAAGGCATCTCAGCAGCAATGATAACTCAAAAGGCAATGGTCCGAAATCTGACAGCTCAATTCGTAGGAGACTTAAACTCGAAGTTGAGGTTGCTCGGGTATACGCCATGAATAGCAAAGGATACGACTGAGTATGGTTGCTTTAACTTCTTTTCTTTTCACTGAGAGAACCATCGTGAGCGGTATACTCCGCGTTTGGGTTGCAACAGGGAGGTTATGTTTTTTTGAAAATTTGGTCGCGTCTTCGATTCAATCTTGTTCGCGTGGATTTCGTTGTCCCCAATTCTGCTTTTTTTTTTCTATTTTTGCTGGCTGACTCTGTGCAGGTGACGGTGCTGTCGCATCACTGGTTGAACGAAAAATCTTGAAGCATGGATTGACTTTAGAAATGCCAACAACAACTTTTCTGCAGCTGCAGTGAGCTGTTAGCAATGAAGGCTGCAATGCATCGTATGCAGCAGGAATGCATAGACTACGAAGATGTTTTGGACAATACGTAACGGTACGACAATGGCATAAGATTTGATTCATGGCAGCACTTCCAAGCGACGACAAACTTAATGTTTCGGTAACATTTTCAAATCGACAGTTTCACGCCGCCATCATAGCTTGCTGTGAATATCATAAGTTTAAGATTTGTTTTTTCTTTGTTGTTGTGGAATCTTTATTGCTTCTTTGGATTAGTTTTGGTTTCGCTTGAAATTCTTGTTTGAATTTATGTTTGCTGTCGCCATTATGTTATTATGTTGATGAACAAAGATGTTCTAAGTCTATCACTGCGGCGGTCAAAGTTGTTCTAAGTCTATCACTGCGGCAGACCGCGCTGTTGATGTTGCTGATTGACATTGTTATAATATGCGGAAGTTTTGGCTGCCAATGGTGCAGCAAAGGTAAGTGCCTATGTCGCACCCTGTATTCCCTAACCAATCATGGTTGCGGTCCACTCATACAGATGAAGCATCGGAGAAAGCATTTGCCTATTTTTTGGATCACAGATTCATGCCCAGTTACTGTCAAAGCTTTAGCAAATCAAACTCCTTTTGAAGTACTGAGTCTTGCGGGGTCAATTGCTAATTCCCTTCAAATTTGAAGCCAAAAAATGAGCTTAGTTCTCTTTGTTATCTAGGAACAATTATTTATTTAATTTTATCTTCTGAGTCAAACAAGAACAATGTTTTATTGAAAAGTTTTAGAAATCTTTTTTAAAAAGAAATCATTTGGAATAGATTAAAGGTATAAACTATTTCAAAGTGGGATTAATTTCTCTAGGCTATTTCAATATTTTCCTTATTACTAAATTATTTCTTAATAAAGTCATGAAAAAATTAAACTCTTAAGGTCTAGCACCTCTTGGGTTTTTGAGTAATTATTATTGGGGCGTACGCCTTGGATAATATTGTTCATTTTTTCTTCTCATTTTAAATTATGCTTTTGATTATTCAAACAAAATATATTACAGGGGTCTAGCACTCCGTGTGATATGTTCTTTGTTTATTCAAACTATATTTCTTAATTTAAGTCAAAATCATTCCTTCGTCTATTAATTGATTTATTTTATAAGGCGATTTCGAAATAGGTTTTTTATTAGGAGAAAAAGAGTTTTTAAGACATTTTTTTTCAAACACTTATTTTTGCTACTAAACTACTAATTAAAGATTTAGCATCATCATTAAAAAATGATAAATGACTTGTTAGTTAGAGTCTCATGTGGATTTTAGACAAATATTATTGGGGTGTACACCCTAAATAATATGTCATTCAACTATTCGTTTAGTACGCAATTTAGAACAAAAAAAATATCATAAGAATCTAGCATTCTGTGTGATATTTCCGCTGTTCATCCAAATATTTCTTAAGACAAAATGGTGTTATTAGAATCTAGCATTTCAGTAATACCCCGATTATTTAGTTGTGGGGCCGACGTCTCATTTATTAAATAATCGATATTTTCAAACTCAATCTCGCGTTCTCACTTCTCACACGTTCATAATTTATTTTCATACCCCATTTCGCTTCAAATCATTTTTAAAATATTTTTCTCGATCAAACTTCGAAAGAAGGAGATACTTGGAATCTAGAATTCCTTGTGTCTTCGAGTGAATAATTCTCAAGGCACGCCTTTGAGTTGTTATTCGCTCAACCTTTCGACTTTCTTTCAAATTTAAATCATTCTCAAACGTTCTCCTAAGTCGAATGCTCGTCCGCATTCGCAACCTTTGACACTTCGCACACACATTCACAATTCCTTGTGGTCTCGATATTAGGAGCACCCTCAGGGACTAATATCGTTTCTCACAACTGTAACCCTTGACACGTCGTCAAGTCGGTTCCATCTTCGATCAAATCTTCGACACGTCGTCGAACTACTTCCAAACCAACTTTCTTTGGCCTCACATGCCATCTTTCGATTTGATCTTTTCACATACGTTTTTTTTAAAACTTACGAAAGAGGGATATTCTCAGAATCAAGCATTCTTTGGATATTCAAATGAGTAACTCTCGAGGCGTGCCCTCGAGTTGTTATTAGTTTATTCTTTTAATTTCAAAACACCCAACTCTTCATCTTCAAGCTATTCAGTCAACTTTCGAAGGAACTGAGTTCTTGGAATCTCGCACTCCTTGAATTCTTGAGTGACAAGCTCTTGAGGCACGCTCTTGGGTTGCTTGTCAGTCACTCTTTCGTCTCTTTCTTAAACTTCCAACCTATTCAACCTCATCTTTTCGTGGTTGTTACCACGAACTACGGACGCTCTGATTCTTTATTCATTCTTGAATATAAGATACGTAGGCACAAGATTGCGATGATCTTGGCGAGCACACTTCTATCCATCTTCCGTTTTCTCTCATCCTTTCCCGTAGTCGAACTACGACGCTCTGATTTCTCATTCTCGTCCGAATGAGTATACGTAGGCACAAGGGCCTCAATCCTTGGCGAGCACCCCATCTTCTAACCACCCATCTCTCCTTAACGTCTTTAACCTTTTACCCTACCAATTCTACCTTTATCAACAAGAAGAAAACAAGTAAACCTAAACAACACTCCCCACATTTACCTTAAGAGGTTCCCGTCGAGTACGACGGACGTGAGGGGTGCTAATACCTTCCCCTCACGTAACCGGCTCCCGAACCCGGAACTTGGTTGCGACAGCCCTGTTCCTATCCTTTCGTTTTTAAGAGGTTTTCTCGATATTTTCCTCTCCCGTTTATTCGGGAAAAATAAAGTTCGGTGGCGACTCTGTCGAATCGCATTTCCGCGCCTTTCGCGCGAGGGTCGTATTTTCGAATGTGAATTTTTCGAGGTGCGACAATCATCACCGATGGACACCTGACCATCAACCCTCCCCAAGGGAGCACATCATAAACAGGATAGATCACATACACCCACCAATGGCAATGATCTATCCCCACCATTCTCCACAAAGGAGTACGGGTGAATCACTTACGCTCCATCCGAGACATGATTCAACCCCACCATACTCCACAAAGGAGTACGGATGGATCACTTACGCTCCATCCGAGATATGATCCATCCCACCAAAACATCATGATATGCACGACACTAATGCACAACAACAATCTAAGCATACAAGGTGCACACGATCCTCCTGATCACATTTTATACATCGCATATACATATTCCACCCATCACCACATTCATACATAATAACATACACCAATTTAATTATTCTAATTAAACGAATAACACGGAAATCACATTCCAACACCACATATACGCTCTTAACTGTTCAACACCAATCTTATATTTAATCATGACCAACAAGGGTCCTACAACACAAGAGAACAGAACAGAACAACACAAAAACACAAACTACTGTCATGCTTGCTGGTCACTCGCCTGGCGAAGCATCAGTGAATGTTCGCTACTCGCTCGCCCAACGAACTCCCTAACAAAGGCAGACAGTGGCTACTGGAAGTGTTCGCTACCACTCGCTACCTCCTTCGCCTGGCGAACACACCAGCGAAGACTGAGTTTAGCCACTGCAATGGTTCGCTACCCACTCGCTGGGCTTCGCCTGGCAAACCTTCACTTCCTGTTCGCCTAGCGAACACTAGCGAACCTGCGAACTCAGAAACCCAAACTGTTCAGAATCGGTAAAACTCTTTGAAATCATCCGATTTCACTCAAACCAGTTCCCACGGCACTAGTTCAACATTCTACTACTTAGCTACCTAATCAATTCTATATTCCACCCGATAAAACATCAGCTCCAACGATTAACTCATTTCCGGCTTAAAATGGTAAACTACCCGGAAACCCCAAATCATCCAAACAATCACTCTACCAATGCATGCAACAGGTTCATGATGCTAACAATAATTCAGAATTTCAACAACATATCAAACATGATCATCAATTTCTACGGGATTGGGGAAAATCCCTTCTACCCAACATTCATGCAAACATACCAATTTCGACCCGTTTCTCCCCCCTTACCTCGATAACTCGATCAGGCTGTTGAAAATCCTTGAAGAATCGATAATCTTGGCTTCTTCTCTTCCTCTTTGATTCTTCTCTTCAATCTCTCTCGCACTCTAGACCGTGTTCTTCTTTTTCAACTTCCTCTCCTTCTATCATGTTCCTCTTCTTCTTCTCTTTCCTACTCAGAAATACCCCTTACTATTTCTTATTCCCTTATTAATAATAATAATAATAATAATAATAATAATAATAATAATAATAATAATAATATTAATAATAATATTACCATTATTTATTAAATTATTATCACTAATAATTATATTATTAATATCAAAATCCAAAGTTTAGTAACTAATCTCCAAACTTAAGGTACTCACTATCGCACTCAACCACACCTCCACAAAAGGCACACCGAAAAAATAAAATAACACCGAAAAAGACTAGATAATTAAAATGGGTGTTACAACTCTCCCCCACTTTAACTATTTTTGTCCTCGAAAATTACCTGATGGAAACAAATCTGGATACGCATCCCGCATCCTGCTTTCCAACTCCCAGGTCACACTGCCTCCTGCAGCACCTCCCCAGACCACTTTCACCAAAGATATCTCATTCCCTCGGAGTTGTTTCATCTTACGATCTTCGATCCTCAACGGCATCATCTGAACGGTAAGATTCTCCCAGACTTGCACTTCATATCTTTGAATCACATGAGATGGGTCCGTGATATACTTTCGAAGTTGCGACACATGGAACACGTCATGCAAATTTGAAAGCTCAGGCGGCAACGCCACCCTATAATCCACAACACCAATTCTCTGCAAAATCTGATACGGCCCAATAAACTTCGGATCCAGCTTCTTGGATTTTAATGTACGACCCACACCGGTCACTAGGTTAACTCTCAGGAACACGTGATCACCTTCACTGAATTCCAGCTCTTTTCTCCGGTTATCATGATAACTCTTCTGCCTACTCTGAGAAGCTTTCATTTTCTCACGAATCATCTAAATTGTCTCAGTAGTCTGCTGCATAACTTCTGGTCCCAATACTACATTCTCACCCTTCTCATACCAACACAGAGGAGTTCTGCACCTTCTACCATATAAAGCCTCAAAAGGTGCCAGCCCGATTCTAGAATGGTAACTGTTGTTGTACGTGAACTCGATCAATGGTAAATGAGTATCCCACATACCACCTTTTTCCAACACACAAGCCCTCAGCAAATCCTCCAACGTCTGAATAGTCCTCTCTGACTGACCATCAGTTTGTGGATGATAAACTGAACTCAGCTTCAACTTAGTACCCAAAGCTTCCTGCAAACTCTTCCAAAATTCTGAAGTAAACCTCAGATCCCTATCCGACACAATACTCGCTGGCACACCATGTAACTTTACAATCACCCGAATATAAACCTCTGCCAGCTTTTCCAATGGAAAACTGATATTAATCGGCACAAATGTGCAAACTTCGTAAGCTGATCCACAATTACCCAAATAGCATCAAATCCTTTTGCCGTGTTCGGAAATCCCGTAACGAAATCCATAGTGATACAACCCCATTTCCAAACCGGAATTTCCAACGGTTGCATAAATCCAGAGGGTCTCTGATGTTCCACCTTCGATTTCTGACACGTCAAACAGGCGTAAACAAACTAAGCTATATCCCTTTTCATACCTGACCACCAAAATATCTTCCTTAAATCGTGGTACATCTTTGTAGCTCCCGGATGAATACTCAAACTACTCTGATGTCCTTCACTCAGAATTGACTTCTTCAGCTCGTCATTATCCGACACACAAATCCTGCCCCGAAATCTCAACACACCTGCACTATCCAACTTAAAATCACTATCGGAGTCACTTCCTACTCCAGACATCAAATCCACTAGCTTCACATCTAGCTTTTGGCCTTCTCTAATCATATCCAAGAAGTCGTTGTTCACTTGCAACTTGCCCAACATCACGCAATCTGTCGTAGTCTCACAAACCATGCTCAAATCTCTGAACTGCTCAATAAGTTCCATTTCTTTCACCATCATAGCCGACACATAAATTGCTTTTCTGCTCAAAGCATCTGCTACTACATTTGCCTTTCTTGGATGATAACTTAAGTTGAAATCACAATCCTTCAAGAATTCCAACCATCTTCTCTGTCTCATATTTAGCTCTTTCTGATCAAACAGATACTTCAGACTTTTATGGTTGCTGAACACCTCAAACCTCGAACCATACAAATAGTGCCTCAAGATCTTTAACACAAAAACTACCGCGGCCAATTCAAGATCATGAGTAGAGTAATTTCATTCATGCACCCTCAGTTGCCGCAAAACATACGCCACCACCTTACCATTCTGCATAAGAACTCCGCCTAATCCCATCTTAGATGCATCATAGTACACCACAAACGGTTCGCTCGGAGTCGGCAACACTAACACCGGTGCCGTAGTCAATATCTTTTTCAATTCTACAAAGCTCTCTTCACAAGCGACATCCCACACAAAAAATTGGTTCTTTCTCGTTAACGACAATGCCAAAGTAGAAAAACCTTCGATAAACCTTCGATAGTACCCTGCCAAACCCAAAAAGCTTCTAACTTCCGTCGCTGTCTTCGGCAGTTCCCACTGCAACACTGCACTCACCTTTGATGGATCTACCGATATACCATCACCAGATATGACATGCCCCAAGAAACTCATTGTCTTCAACCAGAACTCACACTTAGACAGTTTCACAAACAACTTATTATCCTTCAACACCTGCAAAGCAATTCTCAAATGTCATGCATGCTCTTCCTCAGTCTTAGAATAAATCAGTATATCGTCAATGAATACAACAATAAACTGATCAAAATAAGAATGGAAGATTCGGTTCATATACTCCATGAACACTCCCAGCGCATTCGACACTCCAAAAGTCATTACCGCATACTCATAATGTCCATATCGAGTTCTAAATGCCGTCTTCTGAATATCACCTTCTTTCACTCTGATCTGATGGTAACCCGACCTCAAGTCAATCTTACTGAACACCCGAGCTCCCACCAACTGATCCATCAAATCATCAATCCTTGGAAGAGGATATTTGTTCTTAATGGTCACTTTATTCAACTGACGATAATCGATGCACAGACGCATACTACCATCCTTCTTCATTACCAATAGCACTGGAGCTCCCCACGGTGACACACTCAGACTGATAAACTTTCTATCCAACAACTCTCAAATCTGAGACTTCAATTCAGCCAATTCCACTGCCGACATCCTGTACAGCGCCATAGATATAGGCCTTGCACCAGGTACAAGATCAATGCTAAACTCAACTTCTCTCTTCGGAGGTAATTCTGTAATATCATCAGGGAACACTTCAGGAAATTCATTCACCACCGCCAACTCCTTCAGTGACGCTTTTTCGTCGACAGCTAATGATGCAAATAAAGCAAACATTTTAGCTTCGTCCTCCAACAAGATCCTCAATTCCTTACTAGACAAGGAATCCGCCAATGCTTCTTCTTCTGGCGTAAGAAACAACAACACCTTCCGGAAACAATCGATGTAGACTCGGTTGAACTCCAACCAGTTCATACCCAGAATAACATCCAACTTACCAAGGGGCAAGCAAATCAGATCCACTCCAAAATCTCTACCAAAAATAGTCAGTGGACACTTCAAACATACCAAAGAAGTAGTCATTGAACCAACAGAGGGAGTTTCAATAGTCATCCGCCACTCAAGAGTAGTCAGCACCAATCCTAACCTCTTTACATAATCAACAGAGATGAATGAGTGGGTTGCACCCATATCAACAATAGCAGATAATGGAACATTATTGATGAAACAAGTACCTTGGATAAAACTCTCCTCACTGGCAACTTGAGTTCCCACCACTGCAAACACTTTACCACTGGTCTGAGACACCTGAGATGGTTTCGGCTTCTCGCAATGCGTACTGATATGACCCTTCTCACCACAATTATAACAGGTAGGCATAGCGGCCCGAAAATCAGCTATCACATGGCCCGACTTACCACACTTGAAAAACTTCATTACCTCATGAGAACAATCATTGGCACGATGACCCGCGCCACCGCACCGGAAACACTTCACACCAGCAGACGCTCTCCCTTCTCTGGGCTTCTTATCAGCAGCAGCCTTAACTTTTCCCTTATCAGCAGGAACACTGTAAGGAGTACCACCAAACCTCTGCTTACCCTTACGGTCATTTGCAGTCTTGTAATGTGCAATCTTAGCCCGGTTATCATTATCATAAATCCTGCTTCTGCTTATCAGCTCAGGATAATCCTTGATCTTCTGACAAGCGATCCACATCTTAACTTCCGGACGCAGCCCATTCTCAAACTTTAAACACCTGGAGGTCATCGCCCCGTCAGTATTGTAATAAGGACAATACTGCACCAACTCTTCAAACTTAGCAGCATACTCAGCCACCGTCAGATTGCCCTGCTTCAGCTCCAGAAACTCTATCTCCTTAGCACTTCGTATATCCTCCGGAAAGTACTTTTCCAGAAAACCAGTTCGAACCACATCCCAAGTAATTGCAGTCCCTGTAGTCTCCAATCTCTAGCGACTGTTGTCCCACCAAGCTTCTGCTTCACCTTCCAGCATGTGGGTACCAAACCTCACCTTTTGCTCATCGCTACAACCCATCGTCCTGAAGATCTTCTCAATTGTTTTCAGCCACTTCTGTGCATCTTCAGGATCCAGAATTCCTCCTTGGAACGTCGGCGACTTGTTACACTGAAACTGCGCCAAATCCTTGAATTGCGCACCCGCAGCTTGGTTCTGATTAGCAACCACCCACGCCATTGCTTGCATAGCCGCAGCCAACGCAACATCATTCCTTCCCGCCATACTGCTCAACAACAACAACGCCAGGTTAACAGATACGCAAACGCTATCCTGCAGACAGACTCAACTACTACACTGGCCGGACGGACCGACCTGCTCTGATACCAACTTGTAACACTCCGCTCCCCAAAATTAAAATAAAATAAAATAAATAGCATTTAAATCAAGCAATTATCAGAGTTACCACACCAAAGCGGGATATCACAAAAGAAACTCAACAAAACACTTCATTAAATGGTTTTCAACAGTAAACAGTGGAAATATCATATATACATATATACATCGTATTCGGACATCCGCCCAAAAAATACAAAATATTCACCAAAGGTTCCAACAAAACATGATACGCCACAGAGTAAAACAAAATCACCAGAAAACAATAAACTCCCAAAGCCCCGTGTTACGTATCAGAGCATCCCTACGACTCAACTAGCACGCCACTATTCAAGTTAGCTACGCACCTGGATTTTCTGTACTTCCGAAGAAGCACATACCACAACAACAACAACAACAAAGGGGTGAAAAATCATGATCAAAAATATTTAGCGGTAATAATTTACATGAATAAAAAGCAATAATCATACGAACATCATTCAACATACAACAACCAGGACCTACTGTCCAACACCAACACAACACACAAGACAATGCAAAAATATGCAACTAACCACCATGATATGCGGTACCGACTCATCATCACCGATGGACACCTGACCATCAACCCTCCCCAAGGGAGCACATCATAAACAGGATAGATCACATACACCCACCAATGGCAATGATATATCCCCACCATTCTCCACAAAGGAGTACGGGTGAATCACTTATGCTCCATGCGAGACATGATTCAACCCCACCATCCTCCACAAAGGAGTACGGGTGAATCACTTACGCTCCATCCGAGATATGATTCAACCCCACCATACTCCACAAAGGAGTACGGATGTATCACTTACGCTCCATCCGAGACATGATCTATCCCACCAAAACATCATGATATGCACGACACTAATTCACAACAACAATCTAAGCACACAAGGTGCACACGATCCTCCTGATCACATTTTATACATCGCACATACATATTCCACACATCACCACATTCATACATAATAACATACACCAATTTAATTATTCTAATTAAACGAATAACATGGAAATCACATTCCAACACCACATATACACTTTTAACTGTTCAACACCAATCTTATATTTAATCATGACCAACAAGGGTCCTACAACACAAGAGAACAGAACAGAACAACACAAAAACACAAACTACTGTCATGCTTGCTGGCTCACTCGCCTGGCGAAGCATCAGTGAATGTTCGCTACTCGCTCGCCCAGCGAACTCCCTAGCGAAGGCAGACAGTGGCTACTGGAAGTGTTCGCTACCACTCGCTACCTCCTTCGCCTGGCGAACACACCAGCGAAGACTGAGTTTGGCCACTGCAATGGTTCGCTACCCACTCGCTGGGCTTCGCCTGGCGAACCTTCACTTCCTGTTCGCCTGGCGAATGCTAGCGAACCTGCGAACTCAGAAACCCAAACTGTTCAGAATCGGCAAAACTCTCTGAAATCATCCGATTTCACTCAAACCAGTTCCCACGGCACTAGTTCAACATTCTACGACTTAGCTACTTAATCAATTCTATATTCCACCCGATAAAACATCAGCTCCACCGATTAACTCATTTCCGACTTAAAATGTTAAACTACCCGGAAACCCCAAATCATCCAAACAATCACTCTACCGATACATGCAACAGGTTCATCATGCTAACAACAATTCAGAATTTCAACAACATATCAAACATGATCATTAATTCCTACGGGATTGGGGAAAATCCCTTCTACCCAACATTCATGCAAACATACCAATTTCGACCCGTTTCTCCCTCCTTACCTCGATAACTCGATCAAGCTGTTGAAAATACTTGAAGAATCGATAATCTTGGCTTCCTCTCTTCCTCTTTGATTCTTCTCTTCAATCTCTCTCCCACTCTAGACCGTGTTCTTCTTTTCCAACTTCCTCTCCTTCTATCGTGTTCCTCTTCTTCTCCTCTTTCCAACTCACAAATACCCCTTACTATTTCTTATTCCCTTAATAATAATAATAATAATAATAATAATAATAATAATAATAATAATAATAATAATAATAATAATAATATTAATAATAATATTATCATTATTTATTAAATTATTATCACTAATAATTATATTATTAATATCAAAGTCCAAAGTTTAGTAACTAATCTCCAAACTTAAGGCACTCACTATCGCACTCAACCACACCTCCAGAAAAGGCACACCGAAAAAATACAATAACACCGAAAAAGACTAGATAATTAAAATGGGTGTTACAATACGCGTATCACCAGATGGTCATGCTGGCACTGGGGACATGGCACGTCTGCTACGCGTACAACCCCTTGGAAAGTCCCCCATACACGTATGACCAGTAGATTTGTCAAAAAACTCAAATATCATCATTCTCACGAGTTCCTACTCAAGATTCATCATTCTATCTTCCCATTCATCCTAAAACTCAGATTTTAATCGATCCCAATGAGTCCTATTTTCTATGCTTTCAAGATTCTAGTTATTAGATCTAGTTTCGATTACTGTTAAACCCTTAATTCTTAGATCTAACATCTGTCATAATTTCACCACAGTGTTCATAAATTTTCACACAAATTTTAGATCAGCTTTAGATTCACTCACCCAACACCAGATCAGAATATTCAACAATTACAACAATTTACAAGAAAAATCATACTGTTACGAAAATCAGACCAATAAGTAAGAACAAACAGAATCCCTACGAGAGAAAGGACCTCTCACTACCCTCTCATGTTAATTCACCCATATTGAAATCTATTCTCTCCCCTTACCTTGGATTGAAGCTTTTTCCTTGACAACAATGGAGAATTGGTTCTTTTGCCCTAGCTCTCCTTTCTCTGCCTTTTTCCTCTTTTACGTGTTAACTGACTAATTCCTCCACTAACTCTCTCTTAACCCCTTAATCAGGTTTTAATTCTATTAATCCAATTAATATTAATAATAATAATAAAAATAATAATAATCATAACTACCATTCTATTAATATTATCATCAATAATAATTAAATAATAATATCAATAACTATAGTATTCTTATTATTGTTATCAAATGGTTAGCATTATCATTATTATAGGTCCACCTTACCCCAACTAAGGTCACCTCTCACTCCTGCCATTAACCTCCTACCCTTATCAAAGACATCACAACCTATATGCACACAATAAAGTATAAAAAGACTAAATAATTCAAATGGGGTGTTACAACTCTCCCCCACTTAAAATATTTTCGTCCTCGAAAATGTACCTGCTGAGAAGAATTCCGGATACGAATCTCGTATCTTGCTCTCCAATTCCCAGGTCACACTTCCTCCAGCAGCTCTTCCCCAAGCCACTCTTACCAACGAAATATCTTTCCCTCTTAATTGTTTCATCTTGTGGTCTTCGATCCTCAACGGCATCGCCTCCACCGTAAGGTTATCTCAAACTTGCACTTCGTCTCTTTGAAACACATGAGATGGATCAACAACATACTTCCGAAGTTGCGATACATGAAATACATCATGTAAATTCGAAAGTTCGGGTGGCAATGCCACTCTATAGGAAACAACTCCAACCCTCTATAGAATCTGATACGGTCCAATGAACTTAGGATCCAATTTCTTTGATTTCAGCGTACGACCAACACCTGTCACCAGATTGACTCTAAGAAATACATGGTCACCCTCGCTGAATTCCAAGTCTTTCCTCCTATTATCATGGTAGCTTTTATTCATACTATGGGTCGTCTTCATTTTCTCTCTAATCATCTGGATTATCTCCGTGGTCTGTTGCACAATCTCGGGTCCGACTCATACCAACATAGAGGTGTCCTACACCTTCTACCGTACAATGCTTCAAAAGGTGCCATTCCAATACTAGAATGATAATTGTTGTTGTAAGTAAATTCAATCAGCGATAAATGAGTATCCCAACCCATACTCAAGTCTCTAAACTGCTCAATTAAATCCAATTCTCTAATCATCAACGTCGACATATGAATCGTCTTCTAACTCAAAGCATCTGCCACAACGTTAGCTTTACCGGGATGGTAACTCAAGCTAAAGTCAGTCTAAAAAAAATCCAGCCATCTTCCCTGCCTCATATTTAATTCCTTCTGTTCAAACAGATATTTCAAACTCTTATGGTCACTGAACACTTCGAATCTCGACCCGTACAAATAATGCCTCCAAACCTTTAGTACGAAAACCATTGTAGCTAACTTTAGATCATGAGTAGGATAATTCCTTTCATGAATCCTCAATTATCGTGAAGCGTAAGCCACAACCTTGCCATCTTGCATCAAAACACCGCCTAATCCCATTTTAGACGCATCACAATATACCACAAAAGGATCATTCAGATTTGGTAAGGTTAACACTGGTGCGGTAGTCAACCTTTTCTTCAGTTCTCGGAAACTTTCTTCATACAAAATATCCCATACAAATGCCTGACCTTTTCTAGTCAACTGGGTCAACGAAAGAGTCAAATTAGAAAACCCTTCGATGAACTTACAGTAATAGCCTGCCAAGCCTAAGAAACTTCTAATCTCTGTCACTGACTTCGGAGCCTCCCACTGAAGCACATCACTCACTTATGATGGATCCACTGCTATGCCTCCTCCAGAAATAACATGTCCAAGAAAACTCACTTCACTAAACCAAAACTCACACTTCGAAAGTTTTGCAAATAATTTATTATCCTTCAACACTTGCAACACAACCCTCAAATGCTCTACATGATCTGCTTCCGACTTGGAGTAAATCAAAATGTCATCAATGAAAACTACTATAAACTGGTCCAAATAAGCATGGAAGATACGATTCATGTACTCCATAAACACACCCGGTGCATTGGACACACCAAACGACATCACTGCATACTCATAATGCCCATACCGAGTCTTGAAAGCTGTTTTCTGGATATCATCTTCTTTCACACGGGTCTGATGATAGCCTGACCTCAAATTAATTTTACTGAACACACGAGCTCCCACAAGTTGATCCATCAGATCGTCGATTCTTGGAAATGGATACTTATTCTTGATGGTTACTTTATTCAACTGGCGATAATCGATGCACAAGCGCATACTGCCATCTTTCTTCTTTACTAACAAAACTGGCGCTCCCCACGGCGACACGCTGGGTCTTATAAACTTTTTTCTAATAATTCTCCTAACTGAGATTTCAACTCTGCCAATTCAGATGCTGACATCCTGTATGGTGCCATAGGTATAGGTCTGGTACCAGGGACAAGATCAATCGTAAACTCTACTACCCTCTCTGGAGGTAACTCTGCAACATCCTTCGGGAACACTTCAGGGAATTCTCTCACAACAAGTAATTCCTCAATCGACGACTTACCCTCCATAGATAACGAAGCAAACACTACAAATACTTTAGCTTCGTCTTCCACCAAGATTCTCAACTCCTTAGTAGATATAAGACTAGCCATTTCTTCTTCTTCAAGAGTCAGGAATAACAACCTCTTCCTATAAAAATCAATATAAACATAGTTGCTCTCGAGCCAATTCATCCTTAGAATAACATCCAGCTCGCTGAGTGGTAGACAAATCAAGTCCACTCCAAAATCTTTACCAAAGATCGACACAGGGCAATTCAAACACACTAAAGATGTAGTGATTGATCCAATAGATGGAGTATCAATCACCATCCCTCTACTCAAAGTAGACGGCATAATCCCTAATCTCTTCACACAATCCAAAGAAATAAACGAGTGACCAAACGATCCTCACTGGTAGGCTGAGCTCCCACCAATGCAAACACCTTCCCACTGGTCTGAGACTTCTTCAGTTTTTGACAGTGGGTGCTGATATGACCCTGCTTACCACAGTTATAGCATGTTGGTATGTTGGTTCTACAATCCGCAACCATATGGCCTGGCTTTCCACACTTAAAACACTTCTTCACATGATTCTGACATTCATTTGCACGGTGACCTACGCCACTACATCTGAAACACTTGAGAGGATTGGAAGGATTTCCTCCCCCACTTGGTTTCTTCCCAACAATATCTTTCTGCTTTCCTTTATCAGCCGGAGCACGGTAAGGTGTATTCCCATGCCTCTATTTGCCTCTCCTGTCACTTAGATTCTTATAGTGAGCAATTCTAGCTCTGTTGCCTTCATCATAGATTCTACACATGTTCACCAGCTCAGGAAAGTACTTGATATTCTGATAACCGACACCCAGTTTGATCTCGGGACGCAACTCGTTCTCAAACTTGATGCACTTCGAACTCATAGTTGCATCAGTGTTGTAATGGGGATAATACTTTACCAGTTCTTCGAACTTAACCTTATACTCTGCCACTGTCATGTTCCCCTATTTCAACTCAATAAATTCAATCTCTTTCCTTCCGCGAACATCTTCCAGAAAATACCATTCCAAAAACTTCGCCCTGAACACTGTCCAATTAATGGGACCCTCGCCAGCTTCCAATCTCTGACGGGTGTTGTCCCACGAGTCCTCAGCCTCACTTTCCAGCATATGGGTACCAAACTGTACCTTCTGATCCACTGAGCATCCCATGACTCTGAAGATCTTCTCAATATCCTTCAGCCATTTCTGTGCTACATCTGGACCGTGTCCACCTTCGAACTTAGGTGGCTTGTTATTCTGGAACTTCTCCAAATTACGGAACTCTCCGTTCCCAGCATTCCGATTAATATTCTGACCAATATTCTCCACTGCCTGCACAACAGCTTGTAACGCAGCAGCCATCGCAGCATCATTCCTACCAGCCATACTGCTCAACATCCACGAAAACACAGGTTAAAAGAAACACATGACTATAGACATCCTATAGTCAGACTCTACTACAACACTGGCTGGATGGAACGACCTGCTCTGATACGAATTGTAACACCCCGCTCTACCCCGTACACATATTATAAAACATATACGAAAATATTACAGAAAAGTACATCAGAGTTATCAAACCAAGTAGGATGTCACACTAAGTCACTTCATTTCTCATAATTAAACCAATGATATCTAGCTTTTAATTAAAGAGCGGAATAAAGTCAATCGTTTAAATATAATCTCCACCATAAGGTGATCATACATCCTTAATCCAACAAATAAAAGATACGTAACCATAAATCAAGAAAATAAGCAAAATATAACGTAATCCTGTCATCCCATGTTACGTATCAGAGCGACTCCTAGGACTTGATCAAATAGCAACACACTCCAAGCACTACTCAGGTACCTGGTCATCGACACTCCCCAAAGAGCACAGACGTAACAAACAGAAAAGGGGTGAGAACTACATTCAATAAATAAGTGGTGACAACCACATGCTAAGGAGTAATTACACACCATACATATAATCATACACATGTCACGTCAATCACTCGGCATTAATAGCCCATAATCAAATAAAAATATGTAATGTGACTTACTGACTTGAACAAATGCATGTGGTATCAACACAATCACATACGGTTCACCCTAGAACCCGATTCCCGTCAAAATCTGGATAAGTTGTATACGTTCCTCTAAACTACAACTTATCTCCACAACAACTTCCACATGAAGTCGGATGAAACTAGGCACCTATCATGGATTCCCACCTAGCCATCTCCACAAGACACATGACATGAAATGCATGGTAACACAATTATGCAATATAATAATTCAAGCATAATTCACGATCATCAATGATCCACACGAGCCATCCGCTCACCTTAAACCTTTCGAGAATTACCACACTCGTACAAGATTATTCATGTAATACCCCAAATTTTACCCTTTCTTTTTTCTTTTTTATTTTTATTCTGATTAACTTAATAAATTAACCTTCTTTTTTTTTAATCTTGTTTTTTTAACTAATAATAATTTAATTAACCTTTTTTATAACTTTACTAATGTTTTTTATTAACTTTTTTTTTTTCTATTTAGCTTATTTATTTAAATCATTTTAAACTCTTCTTACTAACTTTTAGGATTTAGATTAAAATTTAACTTTTTTTTTTCTTTTCTTTAAAGAGTAAATTTTTTATAACCTTTTTTAAATTAATTTCTAACACTTTTTTTTTTAATCAAATTCTAATACTTTTTTTTAAATAAAAATCTAATACTTTTTTTAAAATCAAATCTTTTTTCTAACTTTTTTAAAGTTAAATCTTTTTCTAACTACTTTTTTAAAGTTAAATCTTTTTTCTAACTCTTTTTTAAAAATTAAATCTTTTTTCTAACTCTT
This sequence comes from Lathyrus sativus, assembly GCA_963859935.3. Lineage (NCBI taxonomy): Eukaryota > Viridiplantae > Streptophyta > Magnoliopsida > Fabales > Fabaceae > Lathyrus > Lathyrus sativus. Next base: position 113,849,611 of record OZ012738.1, on the reverse strand, counting down.
TTTAAAAATTAAATTTTTTTTCTAACTCTTTTTAAAAATTAAATCTTTTTTTTCTCTAACTCCTCTTTAAAGTTAAATCTTTTTTCAAACTTCTTTTTAAAAATTAAATCTTTTTTTCTCTAACTTTTTTAAAAAAAATTAAATCTTTTTTTTTTCTCTAACTTCTTTTTAAAATTAAATTTTTTTTTCTCTAACTTCTTTTTAAAATTTAATTTTTTTTTTCTAACTATTTTAAAAATTAAATCTATCCTTTTTTTTTTAAATTAAATCTAAATCTTTTTTTGACACCTTTATTTTTCAAATTAAGATCTAAATTCCTTTTAAAATTAAATTCTAACAGTTTTCAAAATAATTCTAACATTTTTTAAAATCAACATTTTTTTTTAAACTTAAAATTCTAATTTTTATTTAACCTGAAACTCTAACTTTCTTTGCTAACATTTTTAAATTTAAATCCCAACATTTTTTTTTTATCAAATCCAATCACAATGAATCACATATGGAGCTAAATCAAATCAATCAGAGCATATCATCATCATAAGAAAATCAGATCTAAATATCAACATCACCATCATTGAATCAAATCTGAAATCATCATAAAAATTCATTCAAATCAAATCAGAGATTGAAAAAGATTGAGATATTCAAATTAAATCTGAGATTAAAAAAAAAAGATTTAAAAATCAAGTATAAAAGGGACGAAAATCATAACAAGAAGGAGGGAGAACTTTTTTCGTAAAATCCAAGCAAACCCCGTCAAAAATCCTCTAGCCTCAGGAAAAAGCATCATCGGCCATCATCATTCCGTAAGGATCAAAAAATATAATTACAATTTTTGTGTTGCTTTTCATGTTTTTCAGGAAAAAGAGATGAAGAAGACAAATCGGCGGCCATGCAAAAGAAGAAGAAGATAACATCCGTGAGAGGAAAACAAGAAGGAGAGGAACACACGCAAACTCAGAGAGCAGAGAGAAGAAGAGTGATGACCGGCCCAACCCTCTTTTTATTATTTATTGTTTTTCCGTTTGTTATTTTATTTTGTTCATCTTTTTAAAAAAAAATCAAGAAGGCCCTTTCTTTTTTATAACCAAAAACCTTTTTCAAATTAATTAAAACTCTTTTTAAATAAAATAATCAAAGGTTTTTTTCAAATAATAAAACTTTTTTATAACTTTAAAGTAAAACGTGTTTTTAACTAACATTAAGATTTTTTAAATTAAACAAATTGTTTTTTTTAATGATTAAATCTTTTTTTCAAAATATTATCACTAAAACTCCTTTTTTAGAATAATTAACCAAACTTTCACCTTTTATTAATAAATTTTTTTTTTTAAAAACTCAAAACTCTTTTAATTAAAATTAATCTCTCTTTTCACAAATTTAAATCCTTGGTTAAAAAGACCATAAAAGTCCTCCAAAATTCATACGGTTTGTTTCTCGTTCAATTTTGATTTCGTTTTCGTCTAACCCCACATACTGACATTTTTGTTTGTTTTGTTTCCTGCAGCTATTATGTTCAATTTGAAACTTATTTTCGGTTTTATATTTAGTTATCATATTTGTAACTGCTTATGGGATGTAATTTTGCGAGACAATTGTCGCATTTATCTTTCCGCACTTTATTTTCTGTCGTTGTATGTATATTTAATTTCATCGCATCTTTATAATTAATTTCACTCCTCCGAAGGAATTAGGTCTAGCCGTTTGACCGCCGTGTCAATAGTCCTCAACTTCAAACCCTTACAACCTCACAAACCCTAATTTTCACAAATGCCTCGCCGCAGGCTAAATTACAATTTTACCCCTAGCATTAGGTCAAAGAGCCGCCGCGCTCATTTTAGGGTTTCCCGCCGCGGAATCCCTAACCTAATTTAACCCTAATTACAACTTAACAGTTCAACGTAGAGATTTGGAGTTCCTACACTCCGCGTAAGCGTGTCCTTAAGACATGTTTATTCCCCATTGAGACCTTGACCACAGTCAAGAAGTCTCTAACCTCCCTTTTGAGGGGAACTACGATTACTCTGATTCCACTCCCGTAAGGATACGTAGGCACAAGATGCGATGTCTTGCCGAGTAAACTTAGAATTAACCCATTAGGTCTCTTTTCTCACTTTTAATCCTTTGTACATATACCTTAAGCAAATAAATAAAGCAAATAGTAAACATCTGAACAAAAGGTTCCTGTAGAGTACTACAGAAGTTTAGGGTGCTAATACCTTCCGTAAATTTAACCAACCCCCGAACCCTAGATCTTTCCCCGCATTGTGTTTACGATGCAAAATAGGTTTTCCCTCTTTTGACCTTTTCCTTCGGATAAATCAAAGAGCGGTTGTGAATTGAATTGCGATTCAAACTAATTAATAGTTTGATATCCTATTTCCACCGCAACAGAAAATGGCGACTTCACTGGGGATAATGACTTTTGAGGGTTATCCCTAACTCGTTCATATTTATTACTATCTGTGTTATTATTCATTTGCATGTATATATTTGTGCTTTGATTGTGGGACTGTTCCTTGTGCTGTGAGATGAGTCCTACACCCGGATCTAGTGTACCTTAGGTAAATGGCAATAGACCAAGGAGACTGTACGACGTATATCGATACGGTTGATCTGGTGGCCATAGTTAGTGCGACTTCTTGGTTGGTGCTTATATTCCTTAAGTCAAGTTGAGGATAATATTGAGGCTGCCATATGTTGTCAATGCACTAACTGACTTTTAGAACCCTAGTTAACTCATCTTGGCCTTTAGAAAGTAGTGAGGTAACCGGCTTTGGTGCAGACTGAAGTTGGTTGACACTCGATACTACGCTCATTGAGATCTTAAACTTGGAGGGTTTGGGTTGGCAAGTAAGTTGCCTTCTGAACAACCACCCTTGTGAAGGATCAATGATATTGAGATCCCTTAGAACCTGGTTACTTTTGTAGGACAGGATGAACCATCTAACTTCAGGGGAGGGTATTTGCCTTTGAACCTCATGCAAGCTTTTAACCTAGGACTTTGTGTGTTTTCATGCATTGCATCCATAAAGCATCTCATTGCATTGTATTTCATGGAGTTCAAATATCATTTATGGATATCGCGGGATACCATAAATAAAAAATAAAATAAAATGAAAAAACAAGAAAAAGATTTCTTTGGTACCCCACGACATTCGTAAATGTTTTGAATTCCATGAAATCTTCATTTACATTCACATTTTAGCATCATACTCTTGCATTGCATGTGTCTCCCGATTTCTCACACTCGGTTCTCTCACCTTCCAGTTTTGTCACCCTGAGTTCTCGGCACCAATACAACACCAGAGCTCAAACTCGGAAAAGAATGGAGGATCAGGCAAAAGAGATTGATCGCCTTAGCAATGAACTTGAAGACCTTCGAGGGGGTATGGGGCGAATGATGGAATTGTTACATGTCATGAATGCTAAGATGGATACCCAGCCCACTGTTGTTTCTGAGATTACCGGCGTTACTGTGGACCCTTCACCAAGTGTGACCGTAGCAAGGGACCCACCTTATGGTCTTGCTCCCGGTTTTGTGCCTCCTCAAGCTACTGTTCCGATTAATCAACCTGTTCAGCAAGCCGTGCCCTTGTTTTCTGAAGTTACTAGGGGGACTCCTATCTTTGCACCACCTGTTGTACACACTCGTGCGCAACCGTACTTCAATGAGACAGCTTTTGATGATCTTGATGAGAATGTTGAGGGTTATGAGAAACATGATAAGCTTCGTGAGGAAGTGAATACCATCGTCCAGAGATTGAAAAAGGTAGAGGGTGATCAAATTTTTGGGACTGCCGCAAGGGATGTTTGTTTGGTCTCGGGTTTAGTTATTCCCCCGAAGTTCAAAACTCCGAACTTCGATCGTTATGAAGGTGCCACCTGTCCTAAGAGTCATTTGATCATGTATTATCGCAAAATGGCTGCCCATGTTGAGAATGATAAAATGATGATTCATTGCTTCCAAGACAGTTTGAAGGGTGCTTCTTCCAAGTGGTATTTAACTTTGGACCAGTCCCGCGTTAAGAGCTTTCAAGATTTATCTGACGCTTTCATCAAACACTACAAGTACAATATGGATCTGGCTCCTGACAGAAGACAGTTGCTGAGTATGTCACAAAAGAATTCTGAGTCATTCAAAGAGTATGCTCAAAGGTGGAGAGAGACTGCTTCGCAGGTAGAACCTCCTTTGACCGAGAAAGAGTTAGCTGATTGGTTTGTCGACACGGTCCGTCCAGAATTTTACGAAAGAATGGTGGGTAGTGTGACTTCAAATTTCTCCGACATCGTTGCTGTGGGTGTCAAGATTGAATTGGGTATGAAGAGTGGTAAAATGACAAATAATCATGGCGCTTCTAAGGATCAGCCGAAGAAACCTCCGTATAGCTCCCAGAAAAAGGAGAGTGAGACTAATGCTATATCCTCTGGTAAACCAAGGGAACGCTTTTATCGGCATCTGCAAGGTTATGCTCAACCTCAAGGGTACCCGGTCCAATATGCTCAACAACCCTATGTGGCAGCTATTACACCTTCTTTCAATCAACAGGTTCCCATGTATCGACCTATGCAACAACCTCCTGTTTATCCGCCTCCTGTCAACTACCTACAGGCACCCAATACTCCTGCTCCTCAACAGCCAAAGAGTCCGGCTCCTCGCCAGAATATGCCAAACAGAAGAACGTATAAACCTTATCCGCCGATCCCGATGACTTTTACCGAGTTGTGTCCCTCTTTGGTCAAGCAAGGTCTCATCACTACTCGGGCTTTGGGTCCGCCTCCTAATCCTCCACCCAATCCATTACCTGCAAGTTACAACGCTACCGCTCATTGTTTATTTCATGAGGGTGCGCCCGGCCATGATCTAGAGAATTGTTATGCTCTTAAGAAAGTTGTCAGAAATTTGCTAGAAACGAAGAAGTTGTCTTTTGGCGATGCTCAGCTGAAGATCGAGACTCCTTTCGGGGTTCCTCACTCGTCAAGTGCAAATTCTGCAAAGCATGCTACGCCTATCAGCCGAATCCAGTCATTATTCAAAGGCCTAGCCCGCTTCATTTCAGTAACCCTCAAGGTGATATGACCGGGATCAACAAAGGATCTGGGAAATTTATTTTGAAGCAACGACTGAAAACTGTTGAAGATGTGACCAGCATAACTGGGGTAAGCCATGACGACTCACAGTGATCATGAACCAGACGTCCTTTCCATTGAGGCTCCGCCAAAGGAAACTGTTACTCTTGAATGCAAGATTTCATAAACATTTAGAAGGATTTTTCCGACAGTTCATTTGTTTATTTATATGTATTTCTCTTCGATTAATCATATTTAGCATGCACGAACTTGTTTATCTTTGATTAATTAATGCAACGCATATGTTTGTCTTGAATAAATCCATTCGTTTCACTCATTCAAAATATATTTTTCATAAATTATAATGCCAACTTTACCCGATCTCTTGTTCAGATGGAGAATTGGGAGGAGGATGACGAACCTAAAACGTCAGATTTCTTGTCGTATGCTTTCGATTGAAACCCGCTGATGATGTAAGGCATTGTTTCAAATCCCAAACACTGGAGATATAAGGATGTTAACCCCTAGTCAACCCTTTGAGCCTTGAAGTAGGAGTTTTTCTTTCTTTTAAAGAACCTTCATCCTAACCTGGTGCAGGGTAGGTTTCAGTTAAACCGATCGAGCGCTTAGACTCTTAAAAAGGAAGAGCAAACCTTCGAGAATTTATCCTTAGCATCTTAAGAAGTCCAATACAATGACTATCCTTCGGTTACCTAAGGAGTGGGGCAGTCACGAGCCTTTCAAAAGATTTACACGACTTGTGCATAAAAGAATATTCAAAAAATAAGAGCCCGCTAAGTCAAAAACCTATGAAGGAGACTTAGGCAAAACTGGGGCATCCCGTTGGACTCCAAAGTCAGATCAAAAGACGTTGTCCAGGCAAAAGTTAGGGAATAAAAGCAAAACAAGAGGGTACAATAAATAGTCCCTAGTAAAGAACAAGATCGTGTAATAGGTGAGCGACTGCCATGTCCAAAGCCTTGATAAGTTCTCGACCATAGCAAATCCGCTTGAGATATGAGCGTTCGTATCCGGTTAACTGAATTAGGATTGGAGAACATCACGAAGAATGGGTGGGTACAAATATAACTTTGAGCCTTTATCCTTTTGTTTCTTAAAACGTGAACCGAGCCACGATACAACCTTTAAAAGACCTAATTGAAGTAGGACTTCGGTTGAAAGCATACTCGACAAGATCACGTTTCCTGACTCCTACGAGCTATGCTCAGAAAAAATTCATGTTGGCATTATAATTCAAACTTATATCCTGACTAGTGATTTCGGTCACAAGTTATTGCGATATCTTTTTTTAAACAAAAATTCAAGACAAATATATGTGTACATTGACAAGCTCAGGATAGGCATTTCAGGCATGATGACTTTGCTTGATATCTTAGAGATTTACATATGGACATAACCCTTGGAATTTGAAGATCCTGCTAAACAGGGGCAGGCAGTTTCCCAGTTCGCTTACCAACGCGAGTCTGATGTTCTTAAGAGCTATTTCCCAAAGATTTCGTCGTAACACGATTAATTTGTGCCAGTTACGTCGAGACCTGACAAATCTCTCAAAGAGTTTGAGAACAATGGGGCAACCGGACTCGGTGTTCTCTATAAAATCCTCTTGAGATGACCCTACCTCGCAACGCAAGTATCCTGGGGCACCGTGTTTTTAAAGGAAACAAATGGCGACTACTATAAGGTCCTTCAAGATCAAGGCCATGTTGGTTTCACAATTTTTTTCATGCACCCGATGGATTTTACTCGCAGCGGCCTTCATTCCCCAGTAAATCTCAGTGTTGCAACAGGCTCCTAAACTATTGCCTCATCATAGTCCCCAGCGAGACTTTAAGCTGACAATACTTTGGATGGAGCCGGTGGTGCCTAAGACATCAAAGATTTCACCGACATGCTCCCAGTGATAGTCCCCAGAGAGACTATAAGCTGACAACCTTTTCTTGGGTAACTCAAAAGTGTCCCTCAGGTTTTCTTCTCCCCAGGTGAAGACATGATACTGTGCACCCAAGCAGATTACCTTCTCCCCCAGAGAATTCAGAACTTTAAAACCAGATCCGATTCTACCATTGATCTTTCTTACCCATGATTGACGTATTGGTTGCAGAGAACGCAGGGTATCTCCGTCGAGATGTTTATTTCATCTCTCGTCCCGTCTCTAGTCTGTTTCGTCAGCATATGCAAGGGCATAAGCATCACATGCCTATATTCATTACATATTCATTACATATTCATTACATACTCATTTCATAACATCTTGCATACATAAACATTAACATACATAGACATCAACATACATTCATATTAACATATTCATTAATATATGCATTAGCATTCACAGGTTCATCGTGTCTCCATCATTGGTCGTTACCACCAAGTAATTGGGGTTTGTCCATTCTCTCCAAATAGATTGTCAGCCCTAAGCATAAAATGCTTACTTGTTTCCAGTTTCCCCACAGAGCTCGATCCTCGTGGATGACGGTTACTTCAGCTATCTTTCCTCGCCAGGATTAGATATTTACCCTTCGAGATCATTCCCTCGATGGAGTTTTGATTTCCAGTCTTCTTTCTAGCTCGATCCTAGATTGAATCTCAGTCTTGTCGGTCGTCAATCCCAACCGGACGTGCATTTATTTTGCACCATCTAAAATTTTCACCATACATTGGCAGATACGCGACTATCTCGCTTGAGAAGTTTATCACTGTACCCGGACGTGCATTTATTTTGCACTATCTTTCAAGAAAATCAACTACAATCCTTTACAGATACACGCCAGTTCGCGCCTGGAAAATATATCAGTACAACACTTTACAATCCTACATGTTACAACCCTTTACACTTTACATTTTACAGCATCAACATACGACATTTCTCACCCAAGAAGTCGATCCTATCCTCGTTACGACTCGCAGCAAATGGCCATCTCCATGGAGCAGTTGGGCTTCCATTTATCTGCCGTCTTGAGGTACGAACCAAATCGTATTCAGGAGAGCACGATCTTGAGTTACGGGGAGGTTTGAGCAGTTTCATATTCAGGAGAGCACGATTCTGAAGTTATGAAGAAGTTCATTTATCCTTTAGTAAAAGAAGGAGCGGAATCATATTCAGGAGAGCACGATTCTGAGTTATGAGGAAGTTCAGTTTGGCCGTTTTTTCAGGAGAGCACGATTCTGAAGAATGAAGAAATTTCAGGAGCCGAATCATATTCAGGAGAGCACGATTCTGAGTTATGAGGAAGTTCGATTATCCACTTTCATATTCAGGAGAGCACGATTCTGAAATATGAGTATATTCAGTCATCCAGTTTCATATTCAGGAGAGCACGATTCTGAAGTATGAGGAAGTTCAGTTAGCCTTTTCATATTCAGGAGAGCACGATTCTGAAGTATGAAGAATTTCATTTACAAGAAAGAGCCGAATCATATTCAGGAGAGCACGATTCTGAAGTATGAGGAAGTTCAGTTAGCCTTTTCATATTCAGGAGAGCACGATTCTGAAGTATGAAGAATTTCATTTACAAGAAAGAGCCGAATCATATTCAGGAGAGCACGATTCTGAAGTATGAGGAAGTTCAGTTAGCCCTTTTCATATTCAGGAGAGCACGATTCTGAAGTATGAAGAATTTCATTTACCCGAAAGAGCCGAATCATATTAAGGAGAGCACGATTCTGAAGTATGAGGAAGTTCAATTTACCCTTTTCATGTTCAGGAGAGCACGATCTTGAAGCATGAAGAAGTTTATTTATCCTTCAGTAAGAGAAGAATCAGAATCGTATTCCAGGCGCCGACCTTAAATGCGAGAAGATTTATCTATCAGATAAGCAGCAGCCTCTTTATTTGAGTGCTTATCCATTTTGGCACATAAGTCCCTTCCAACGATGAGTGACAGTTCTCCCTCGAGAAGCTTATCAGGGCATTTCCCATTAAAGTCCATTTATTTTGGCATACAGCCGGTCTTTACCTTGTATATATGATATGGATTTCTAAAAAGTCCATTCGATCCCATCACAAAGGATAGTTTATAGAAGCTTGGATGTTATTCTTTGCTCAATGCTCCAGCATTCTGTAATCGATCTTGCAGTCGTGTAGATCCAGTCTCATTGTTAGACATTCCCAAGTGGAGGCCATCGCATAAGCGCCATCACTATTAAGGGTTTTGTTCTAACCACTCAAAGTCCATTTATTTTGGCATACAGCCGGTTTTTTTACCTTGTATATTTGCTACGGATTCCCGAAAAGTCCGTTTGATCCTGTCACGAGGGATAGTTTACAGAAGCTTGGATGTTATTCTTTGCTCAATGCTCCAGCATTCTGTGATCGATCTTGCAATCGTACGTGATCCAGTTTTATTTTTAGATTCCCCAGTGGAGGCCGTCTCATAGGTACCATCTCCATTTGAGAATCTCGTTCCTTTTCTAAAAAAGACAATTGGTCGTGTTCGCACCAGTTGACCACCATTTTTAGAATTCCCCAGTGTTGTACTGTGTCCCAGCGCGTCGTTTCCCCCGGTGTGTTCTTCTCGTAGCGTCTGTCCCTGTGTCGTCGTATTCGTCAGCATTTTCGCATTCATCATTCCAGCATACGCATCCTATCATATTCATGGCATCGTCTGCATTAGTCTGTTCTCGTTTTGTCCATAGCATTGCATATCGCCACATATAAGGGCAAAATTTTCGGTTATCTATATTTAAATCCCTCCACCATGATTCCTCGAGTCTCCGCCACTCAAATCATCCGGTGTAGTTATTTAAATAGGGGCAACTGTAATACCCCAAATTTTACCCTTTCTTTTTTCTTTTTTATTTTTATTCTGATTAACTTAATAAATTAACCTTCTTTTTTTTAATCTTGTTTTTTTAACTAATAATAATTTAATTAACCTTTTTTATAACTTTACTAATGTTTTTTATTAACTTTTTTTTTTCTATTTAGCTTATTTATTTAAATCATTTTAAACTCTTCTTACTAACTTTTAGGATTTAGATTAAAATTTAACTTTTTTTTTTCTTTTCTTTAAAGAGTAAATTTTTTATAACCTTTTTTAAATTAATTTCTAACACTTTTTTTTTTAATCAAATTCTAATACTTTTTTTTAAATAAAAATCTAATACTTTTTTTAAAATCAAATCTTTTTTCTAACTTTTTTAAAGTTAAATCTTTTTCTAACTACTTTTTTAAAGTTAAATCTTTTTTCTAACTCTTTTTTAAAAATTAAATCTTTTTTCTAACTCTTTTTAAAAATTAAATTTTTTTTCTAACTCTTTTTAAAAATTAAATCTTTTTTTTCTCTAACTCCTCTTTAAAGTTAAATCTTTTTTCAAACTTCTTTTTAAAAATTAAATCTTTTTTTCTCTAACTTTTTTAAAAAAAATTAAATCTTTTTTTTTTCTCTAACTTCTTTTTAAAATTAAATTTTTTTTTCTCTAACTTCTTTTTAAAATTTAATTTTTTTTTCTAACTATTTTAAAAATTAAATCTATCCTTTTTTTTTTTAAATTAAATCTAAATCTTTTTTTGACACCTTTTTATTTTTCAAATTAAGATCTAAATTCCTTTTAAAATTAAATTCTAACAGTTTTCAAAATAATTCTAACATTTTTTAAAATCAACATTCAAATGTTTTTTATTTTAAAATTCTAACTCATTTTTTTTTTTTAAAACTTAAAATTCTAATTTTTATTTAACCTGAAACTCTAACTTTCTTTGCTAACATTTTTAAATTTAAATCCCAACATTTTTTTTTTATCAAATCCAATCACAATGAATCACATATGGAGCTAAATCAAATCAATCAGAGCATATCATCATCATAAGAAAATCAGATCTAAATATCAACATCACCATCATTGAATCAAATCTGAAATCATCATAAAAATTCATTCAAATCAAATCAGAGATTGAAAAAGATTGAGATATTCAAATTAAATCTGAGATTAAAAAAAAAAGATTTAAAAATCAAGTATAAAAGGGACGAAAATCATAACAAGAAGGAGGGAGAACTTTTTTCGTAAAATCCAAGCAAACCCCGTCAAAAATCCTCTAGCCTCAGGAAAAAGCATCATCGGCCATCATCATTCCGTAAGGATCAAAAAATATAATTACAATTTTTGTGTTGCTTTTCATGTTTTTCAGGAAAAAGAGATGAAGAAGACAAATCGGCGGCCATGCAAAAGAAGAAGAAGATAACATCCGTGAGAGGCAAACAAGAAGGAGAGGAACACACGCAAACTCAGAGAGCAGAGAGAAGAAGAGTGATGACCGGCCCAACCCTCTTTTTATTATTTATTGTTTTTCCGTTTGTTATTTTATTTTGTTCATCTTTTTAAAAAAAAATCAAGAAGGCCCTTTCTTTTTTATAACCAAAAACCTTTTTCAAATTAATTAAAACTCTTTTTAAATAAAATAATCAAAGGTTTTTTTCAAATAATAAAACTTTTTTATAACTTTAAAGTAAAACGTGTTTTTAACTAACATTAAGATTTTTTAAATTAAACAAATTGTTTTTTTTAATGATTAAATCTTTTTTTCAAAATATTATCACTAAAACTCCTTTTTTAGAATAATTAACCAAACTTTCACCTTTTATTAATAAATTTTTTTTTTTTAAAAACTCAAAACTCTTTTAATTAAAATTAATCTCTCTTTTCACAAATTTAAATCCTTGGTTAAAAAGACCATAAAAGTCCTCCAAAATTCATACGGTTTGTTTCTCGTTCAATTTTGATTTCGTTTTCGTCTAACCCCACATACTGACATTTTTGTTTGTTTTGTTTCCTGCAGCTATTATGTTCAATTTGAAACTTATTTTCGGTTTTATATTTAGTTATCATATTTGTAACTGCTTATGGGATGTAATTTTGCGAGACAATTGTCGCATTTATCTTTCCGCACTTTATTTTCTGTCGTTGTATGTATATTTAATTTCATCGCATCTTTATAATTAATTTCACTCCTCCGAAGGAATTAGGTCTAGCCGTTTGACCGCCGTGTCAATAGTCCTCAACTTCAAACCCTTACAACCTCACAAACCCTAATTTTCACAAATGCCTCGCCGCAGGCTAAATTACAATTTTACCCCTAGCATTAGGTCAAAGAGCCGCCGCGCTCATTTTAGGGTTTCCCGCCGCGGAATCCCTAACCTAATTTAACCCTAATTACAACTTAACAGTTCAACGTAGAGATTTGGAGTTCCTACACTCCGCGTAAGCGTGTCCTTAAGACATGTTTATTCCCCATTGAGACCTTGACCACAGTCAAGAAGTCTCTAACCTCCCTTTTGAGGGGAACTACGATTACTCTGATTCCACTCCCGTAAGGATACGTAGGCACAAGATGCGATGTCTTGCCGAGTAAACTTAGAATTAACCCATTAGGTCTCTTTTCTCACTTTTAATCCTTTGTACATATACCTTAAGCAAATAAATAAAGCAAATAGTAAACATCTGAACAAAAGGTTCCTGTAGAGTACTACAGAAGTTTAGGGTGCTAATACCTTCCCTAAATTTAACCAACCCCCGAACCCTAGATCTTTCCCCGCATTGTGTTTACGATGCAAAATAGGTTTTCCCTCTTTTGACCTTTTCCTTCGGATAAATCAAAGAGCGGTTGTGAATTGAATTGCGATTCAAACTAATTAATAGTTTGATATCCTATTTCCACCGCAACAATTCACATTCGATAATCATGGCTCACACTCATCACAACACACCCAAAAGGGCACACACATAACATTCCACATTCTATCGATTTAATTCATTACTAAACTTCCTTAAGTTCATTTTAGTCCTATTAATCCTATCGATCGAATGGAATTGCGTTCCAAGCGAAATCTGGACAGGAACCACAAAAATTGGGGAAAAGTCACCCCAGACTGTCCATACGCGTATGACCAGAGGCCTTCACTTCTCAAAAACCCCTCAGAGTTACTCCTTATGCGTATGACTATCCCCATACGCGTATTGCCCAGGCCCATACGCGTATCACCAGATGGTCGTGCTGGCACTGGGGACAGGGCACGTCTACTACATGTACAACTCCTTGGGAAGTCCCCAATACGCGTATTGACACCTCCAATACGCGTATGACCAGTACATCTGTCAAAAAACTCAGATCTCATCATTCTCACGAGTTCCTACTCAAGATTCATCATTCTATCTTCCCATTCATCCTAAAACTCAGACTTTAATCGATCCCAATGAGTCCTATCTTCTATTCTTTCAAGATTTTAGTTATTAGATCTAGTTTCGATTACTGTTAAACCCTTAATTCTTAGATCTAACATCTGTCATAATTTCACCACAGTTGTTCATAATTTTTCACACGAATTTTAGATCAGCTCTAGATTCGTTCACCCAACACCAGATCAAAATATTCAACAATTACAGCAATTTACAAGAAGAATCATACTGTTACGAAAATCAGACCAATAAGCAAGAACAAACAGAATTCCTACGAGAGAAAGGACCTCTCACTACCCTCTCATGTTAATTCACCCATATTAAAATCCATTCTCCCCCCTTACCTTGGATTGAAGCTTTTTCCTTGACAACAATGGAGAATTGGTTCTTTGCCCTAACTCTCCTTTCTCTGTCTTTTTCCTCTTTTACGTGTTAACTGACTAATTTCTCCACTAACTCTCTCTTAACCCCTTAATTAGGTTTTAATTCTATTAATCCAATTAATAATAATAATAATAATAAAAATAATAATCATAACTAGCATCCTATTAATATTTATTATCAACAATACATAAATAATAATATCAATAACTATAGTATTCTTATTATTGTTATTAAATGGTTAGCATTATCATTATTATAGGTCCACCTTACCCCAACTAAGGTCACCTCTCACTCCTACCATTAACCTCCTACCCTTATCAAAGACATCACAATCCATATGCACACAATAAAGTATAAAAAGACTAAATAATTCAAATGGGGTGTTACAGGTGTGATTGTTGAAAAAATAATGGATGCATGAAATTGTATACTAAATTCTTCCACAAAAGAATTATATGTCGATTCCGTCATTCAATTTCAAAAAGTGTGTGAAAAGTATCCTGCTTTATTGAAATACGTTGAAAGCGCCATTCTTGATCAGGTGAAGGAGAGGATAGTCTGTGCGTGGACTGATATTGTCTGACACCTTAGAAATACAACCACCAACAGAGTTGAGTCAGCCCATGCTAGTCTAAAAAATTGGTTGGGTAATAGCAAGGGGGATTTGTGTCGAGATTGAGACTCCGTGAATCTCATGATTAAAAACCAACATAATGATTGAGACATTTTGTAAAAGTTTACTTGAAATTGGGATGCCCCATACCACCTACATCACCGGAATGGGTGACTCATTCAACCGCAAATGCCGAGACGTGGCTGAATCGTTTTGTTGAAAGGATGCACGAATTCGAAAGATTGAATAACATTGAAAAGGAATCGAATGCGAAAAAATCCAAAGGGATACCACCAATAGATTTAACTTCTATCTTTTAATTTCTATCTGTTTTGTTCTTTTTTATAAAACAATTTTAGCTTAGATGATTATTTATTTTTTTCAAAACTACAAAAATAATTTTAGTAATAGTTTAAAATAAATAAATTTATAATAAAGTTTATCAATAAAAAAATCTAAAAAAAATATGATAATTTTCTTAGTGTAAAAAAAATTCAATTTTTTTTTTTATATTTCTAAAATCTAAAACATTCTAATAATAATAAGAATCCAATATATATATATATATATATATATATATATATATATATATATATATATATATATATATATATATATATATATATATATATATATATATATATATATATATATATATATATATATATATATATATATATATATATATATATATATATATATTAAGGTGTTTTAAAATTCATAGTGTATTGTATCTTTTGTTATTTTGCTTATATTTATCATTTGTAACTTGTTTAATATTACATGTTTATCTTTACCGCATTTTTATTTGTTTGTGTTGTTCATGTTAGGGTAGAAATTAATTAATTAGCTAAAAAAAATGTATACAAAACTTGTTTGTGTTGTTCCATTTTCAAAAACATTGGTCAATATTAATTGATCATTCTTTAACTCCACTCCATTACTCAACTTTTAAGTCGATTGCTTCATGAATAGCCATCAAGCCTTTTTCGTAATCATGAATAAATCTCAATCAACATCGAGTGCATTTTCTAAATCAAAATCTCAAAATATCTAAAAATATTTAAATACTTTCCATTAATAAAGACGAAAAAGGAGCGGGGTGTAGTCAACGTCTCCCAAGAAGGAGGACACGAGATGTAGTTCTCGACTGTTCGAGCTCTATCATCAATTTAAAAAACCTCAACGCATCAAACTTTTTTTTCCGCCGTCGTGCGACCTTTCAAAATCTTTTATAAACGAGAGATATTGTGTCTTGAGACGACGCAAAATATTACTTCGTCCATAAACTATTCGATTTGAGATAAGAGGCGTTCCCTGCGAATGTTGATTTGTAAATCCATTCTGTTGTGATGCAAATGTCCGCTCCTCACCTGTTTTGGGTAAAACAATATTTTCTGTCGAATACGACTAAATATCTTTCACTAAAATCACCAACAAATAAACTTTTTCTTAACCCAGAACTACGTGTGCCTTGATTTCTCTTTTGGGATACGTAGGAGCAGGATTGCGAAATATTCTTGTCAGGCCCCCTAGTAATAAAAACCTTTAAGTCTCATTTCTCCTTTCGTTCCCCTCTTAATAAACCGAGAAGCCTACCAGTGGGGATTGTTTGGTCACTCGTTTATTTCTTTGGATTGTGTGAATAGATTGGGGCTTATGCCGTCTACTTTGAGTAGAGGGATGGTGATTGATACTCCATCTATTGGATCAATCACTACATCTTTAGTGTGTTTGAATTGCGGGATGGTGATTGATACTCCATCTATTGGATCAATCACTACATCTTTAGTGTGTTTGAATTGCCCTGTGTCGATCTTTGGTAAAGATTTTGGAGTGGA
The DNA here is from genome assembly GCA_963859935.3 of Lathyrus sativus. Lineage (NCBI taxonomy): Eukaryota > Viridiplantae > Streptophyta > Magnoliopsida > Fabales > Fabaceae > Lathyrus > Lathyrus sativus. Next base: position 113,833,510 of record OZ012738.1, on the reverse strand, counting down.
CTTGATTTTTCCTTTTTCGCTATGAGAATAAATAAAGATCGGTGACGACTCTGTTAAGTCCATCTCGCGAGTGTGCGATTTCGAAATACGACAACTGATTTTTAAAAGTTGATGTTTCTGATATTCCAAATAATTGACATTTAAAAAAAATTATAGTTAATTATTTTTTGACAATTAAAATACATCAAAAATTGTCCTAGGTAATGAAGTAAAACCATCATCTCTTTCATTCATATATCATCTTTTAATTTTATTATTATCATTATTACTAATTATTATTGTATGAATAAAGATGAAAAATCCCTCCTTAATGAACCAGAAATAAAGTGAACACATGGATTAATAAAGAAAAGAAGAATTGATCCTAGATACCTCCAAAAATCTCTTTATAAAAAAGAACAAAACACGCAAACTAATAACACCTAGAATCTTAAAAATACTCAAAATCTTCATAAGAAGAATCATTCTGCATCTTACCACCATCAATTTTATCAACATCCTTCTTATCAACAGCAGCAGCTGCCACAACAGCTTCTTTACTAACATACTGACTAAAATCAAACGTTTCAGGTATAATAGGAGGACTAGAACTTCGAATCAAAGCCCAATTCACCCCTTCAAAAAATGGATGTTGTTTTATCTCAGTTGCACCTCTTTTATAAGCAATTCTTTTATGAGGTTCTTTCACCAACAACCCTCTAATAAGATCTCTTGCAACAGGACTAGCTGAAGGATGTTCAGGAAACCTTAATGGCTGTCCAACAACGTTGAAAAGCGTAGCACGGTTTCCGTTACCTTTAAACGGCGTTGTCCCGTATATAAGCTCGTATAAAAATATCCCGAACGTCCACCAATCGACTGCACTGCCGTGTCCTTCACCCCGGACGATTTCTGGGGCGAGATACTCGTGTGTACCAACGAACGACATTGATCGGACGTTCGATGGTTCTGCCATTAATTCTGGAAGTCGGCCGCCTATGAGACCGAAATCTGATTTTGATTTTCTGTTTCTTTTGTAGGGGAGGATCCGTGGGAAGAAACTTGATGGTTGCATGCAACTCTGCACGACGCTTGCGTCATCTAGGATTCCCATGGATGTGGTTGTTACACGCGCGGAGGAGGATTTTACGAGTGTAGGGTTAACCGAACAACGGAGGGATAAGTCGAAATCGGATAGCATTATGTGGCCTTCATCTCGAACTAGAACATTTTCTGGTTTTAAATCTCTGTATACTATTCCTAACATGTGAAGATACTCCAGTGCTAATAGAATCTCTGAACAATAAAACCTACATGACACCACAAATTCATTCATTAGCATATACTAACTTTTTTACACATACGATCGAAGCATAGACACTGACGCGCGGACACACCTTTGTTTAGAAGTGTTATAAAAGGATATACATGAAACATTTATATATAGGTCATTGAACTGAAAATGAAGTAACTAACCTTGCAGCCTCTTCAGTGAAATGCTTGTTGGGTTGCTTCAATCTGAGTGAATGTAAACTACCACAACTACAAAACTCCATAACCAAACTATAATACTTTTCATTTTCAAAATAAGAATACAAAGTTGGTAAGAAAGGATGATCAAGAAGTCCAAGAATCTCCCTCTCAGTCTGTGCCCTAAGAAGCTTGTTTCTGCTAGCAAGAGAAGCTTTATCCATAACTTTCATAGCGTAGAATGTTCCTGTTCCTTTAAGTTCAACAAGATAAACACTTCCAATGTCACCATAACCAACACGTTTCACAAGCCTAAAATGGCTAAAGTTGAGATTACAATTTGACCCTTTTGAAACCATGTTGATTGCATCCCATCTCACATCACCTCCTGTATGTGGCTTATTATGTGAACTACTTGTGCTTTCTAAACTATCACTACGTGAACTTGTTGCACTCTTTGAAATCATTCTTCTTGGATCTGGTCTTGGAGAAATGGTCAACTCAGACAAGTTTCTCATTAGGGTTTCTAACTTTTGAGGCCTAGATGGTGAAATTGATAATGAATCTTTACTTGTATTTTTCTTTGCATTGTTTTCATTTTCTTTTTGGTTATTCATCTTTCTGGTATCATCATTTTCTGTGTGATCATTTGCACAACTTTGATCTGTCTTGTGAGATTCTTCAGATAAACTGTTGGTGCTCATCTGCATTTATTTAATAATGTGTAAGATAGAAGGTTTTGAATTTGGATAATCACTATAGTTTGTCTGTTACAAAATTTTATATAAAATTTTAATTATTAGGATTAAATTATGGCTTTTCAAATTCAAGTGACATGCATGAAATTTTCTTACCTGAGGAATGTTGATAGGCTTTGACGCCATCATTGGTTAACACAATAACACCCCTCAGGAAGAATTTCTGCAAGGGCATATAAAAATATGTTAATATAATAAATAGGAAAAGTCATGTCTCATTAATTACTCATAAGGTTATCAAAACTACCCGGAAAAACAGTATCAGAATCAATATTGTTATTAATTGTTTTATAATAAAAATCAAACCTGAAATTAAAAAATATATCTGCAAAACTTGATAACTTCTTGTAAGATATAAGATTTCTGAGAATGATCACTAGAGAATTTTATGATTTTGTAAGATTTTTGTAACATTGAAAGAATATGAATAAATGTTAATGGTTATGAAGAAGATGAGAATTAGATATTGAATATTGGCTAGTTTTTGATTGGACCAATACAAAACATCATAAACAGTTGAAGAAGTAATTGAGAGGATTAAAGATGAAAACAAAGCCAAAAATTGGATAATACAGATTTATGCATATAAAAATAGGAAATTAACCGTATATGAAAATATGAATGTTTATGAGGAGACTAAACATACATTCACGAAAGGAGAGAGAGAGAGAGAAAAGAAATGGTCATGAAGATACGGACGGATAGGCGTTTTATTCTCAACGAAAAATAGTTGTTTTGATTTTGGTAAATCTCTATGCACAGTTGTCCAGTTCTAAATGAATACACATGTCATTTAGGGCATAGTATTGTCTTATCATCACAATACTGTTTCATTGGGGAGGGTGTCTGCTTGCGGTTTTAATTGGGTACCTGCACTGTTTCATCTTGTATAATTGCTTATGCCTTCTATTTAATTTATTCATTTGGCTTTTTTTTTATAAAAAAATCATCACAGTCAGAGCTTAACTACATGTGTACTTGATAAGGGCTAGTCAGGGCAAGCCGATAAATTAGTTTTCTTAAAAAAAAAGTATGACTATATTAGTGTATATAAAGTTTGCATTAATTTAAAAAGAAAAATTAAATAATATTCGAAGAGACAATACTATTAATAATAGCACAGTTTATATATATATATATATATATATATATATATATATATATATATATATATATATATATATATATATATATATATATATATATATATATATATATATATATATATATATATATATATATATATATATATATATATATATATATATATATATATATATATATATATATATATATATATATATATATATATATATATATATATATATATATATATATATATATATATATATATATATATATATATATATATATATATATATATATATATATATATATATATATGATCTGACCTGATCAGAAGGGGATCACGGACTGGCCACACGCTGTTGGACTGCTACCTGCTCACCGGTGATGAGGAGGAGAAAGGGGGTGCACCTGCAAGACACTTCGATGCCAAAGTAAGAAATTGGGCAGAGTGAGAGCAAAGTACAGAATTGGGGTAAGAAGCGAATTACCTTACCCTCTTGAGAAAGAGGGTATTTATAGAGAGACCCCAGCGCTGGGCCAACGGTCATTTGAGGTGGGCTGGATGACCAGGCCCAACCCTAATGACTGCTAGGGCTTACGTGGCGTAGTGAAGGGCAGAACATGGTCTTCGCCCTAGTCCAACTGTTCCTTGATCTCCGGAAAGTGGGTTTGACCTGCTCTTTCGGAGGTGGGCAGTTGATTGCTGACGTGTCCCCGCGGAGGGGAGCACGTGGAGAACGTGCACCGGGCACGTTGTTCTCCCCGCGGAGGGGAGCTCGGGAGGTTCCCCGGAGGCAGGTTGTTCTCCCCGCGGAGGGGAGCTCGGGAGGTTCCCCGGAGGCAGGTTGTTCTCCCCGCGGAGGGGAGCTCGGGAGGTTCCCCGGAGGCAGGTTGTTCTCCCCGCGGAGGGGAGCACGCGAGGACGTGGAAGAACCAAGGGTCTTGCTCGACGGACCGGGGGTGCCCTGTTCGGCTGACAAAGGGGATGTTGAAACGCTACAGGTGCCGTCCATCCCGGCGGGGAGCGTGCCATGCCCGTCCTATGGGGGTGTGTGTGCCCGGTCGGGCTAGTCCACTTAATAAGCCTGGTGCGTTATTGGGCTGAACCGCGAGGCTGGGCCCAGACCAGAACAATATATATATATATATATATATATATATATATATATATATATATATATATATATATATATATATATATATATATATATATATATATATATATATATATATATATATATATATATATATATATATATATATATATATATATATATATATATATTCATTCAGTTTTAAAATTAAAATTTGTGTTGATTGATGACTTAAGATTCAGTGATGCTGATCTTTAGTAGAATGACGTCAGTTGCATCTATAATGTTAGCACTTCAAAGTCTAAGTTAATTATAGAGTTAAACATGACTATAATAAAAAGTAGAGATCACAATAATATAGTTTAGATAATCTTAATTGAGTTATACACCATTGGATAATTATATTTGGAGGTTTTATTTTGTCACCACCAGCTTGACTTGGCAACCCCACCTGAGGGTTGCAATTATACTTTATGCATTTACTAAACATTTCGGATTTTTCATATACGTACTAGATTTTTTTTTCCATTTTTTTTGTTTAGATGAAGAAATATTGGATTTTTTTGAAAATAATACTGGATTTGTTTGCTAAATTATAAACAATTATCGGACATTTAAGAAATTACCGGTAAAAATTTACGGGATTTTGAAATATTGTTGATGAAATATTAGATATTTAAAAATAAAGTTAAATATGTTTTTTTTTCTATAAAATAATTAATTTTTATTTTTGATCTTTATAAAAAAAATAGCGTGTTTTAATCCCTACAAAATAATTATGCACGTAATTTTAATATTTATTGTTAAACAAATATGTATTTTTATATGATTAATTTTGTAGATATGTTTAGAATGTTATAAAAAGATTCTCGAAAAAAAAAGAACTCAAAATTTGATTTATAAGTCAAGATTTTTATTATTTTTATCATTATCTTTTAAAATTTAAAAAAATCATATTTAGTTCTTCTCATTTTAAAAAATTATATAATTTGGTAAAGAAACGTCTTATAATAATCTTAACACGTATGAAAAAAATTATTCAAAAATTTAAAAGTTTAGGGGTAATTAAATAGTTTTCAAAAATTTTAAAAATAGCAAAGACTAAAATTGTATGCATACAATTTTTGTAAGGACAAAAATATATCTTTTTTTATAGGGACTAAAAATAAAATGTGAGATATTTATAGGGACAAAAAACATATTTAACCCTTGAAAATATTCGATACATATATACTGATATTTAAAAAATCCGATGCAGATATACTAGATATTTTGATAAATTCCATTAACTATAAGAGCTACCAGATATTTTTAAAATTCGGGTACAAACAAATTTTTTTGAATTTTGTGAAAAATACATGTAATGCAAGAAAACATAATTTTTTGACAATTATATATACATATAATGCAAAAATTGCTACAATATCAATACAAAACAAATTATGCCGACTTCCTAGCTTTTATTTCTAGTGTCTAATATGTCCCGCATATGCTGATTCTCATGCTATTGCACATTCACTACAGTTCTGTCTCCATCAGTTTGTGACAGGATGAAAATGACAATTGGGTTTCAACTTCACCTGAACCCAATGACTGTTATCAACAAAACCAACTGCAATAATTTTGTGTCTATTAGAAGTTATGCTTGAAGCTATCAATAATGGAAAGAATGTGATGTTAAGGTCCTTAGACAATGAAACCAATATAACACTATATCTAGAAGCAATAAGGCAACCCATATCAGAATCAACATCCACTTCTCACGATCCTATACACCCAAGCTAGCTACCTGCAACACACTTCTAACTTTTGGTATCGTGTCATAGTACAACTTGGAATTCAAATAATGGTGTTGATAAACTTCACCATCTAACTACGTCTAAACCAAAGGCCAAGACTCTTCGCCCCAACCAAGTAAATCTACAATAGCACAGAAACTACAATTTTCATATTTATCCAAATCAACAATATCATCAATGTACTTATGTAAGAAATCAGGAAACTGAGACAAGTAAAGAAGTTTTGAAGACTGGATAACTGGTTGGCTTTCAATTGGTTTTGTAAATGATATCTTCGTAGAATGACTTCCTTGTGAGCCTCAACATACTCCCACTACGAAGGATCATGATTCATGTCACTCTCTTAACCCTTTTACTCTTCTCATTTCCTCTATTTGACTTGTATTTCATTGGTAGCCGACACATGAAAGATGTGGATGGATGTTGTTGCAGTGAGAACCAGATATCAAGCTATTAATTAACTTGAATCACAAATTTATGAAATTTACCATTGAACTTTGATTTATCCAAAGGAAAGAGTAAAGATCGAAGAAAACCCTAAGTGCGCTATGTAACAACAAAGCTAGAGATCTAAGGTTCGGGGTTGGTTATACTTAGGGAAGGTCCTAGCATCCTAAGTATCTGTAGTACTCTACAGGAACCTCTTGTTAGTATCTGTGTTATGCTAAAGTTTCCTTGCTAAGGCAAATGTGCTAAGGTAAAAACCTAGGATATATACATTAAGTATGCTTGCCAAGACGTTGCATATCATGCCTACGTATCCTGACTAGGATGGAATCAGAGCATTCGTAGTTCACCTAATTAGGATTGAGGAACTCTTGAATATGGTTAAGGTTCCAAGGGGGAAGTAAGTGTTCACAACCATGACACTTACATGGAGTACGACGACTCCAAACCTAAGATTATGCTAAACAAGGAAAGTAAGTGTTCATCACCCTGACACTTACATAGAGTGCGGCGACTCCAATCCTAAGGCTAGGATAAAGGGATAGGTAAGCTAGTCTCGGCCGCACGACATCGAGGGATAAGGGAGTTAGTTATTAGTGGTTAGAGGGTTCGCCAAGATATCGCATCTTGTGTCTACATATCCTGACTAGGAATGGGGAATCAGAGAATCTATAGTTCACCTAACAAGGGGTGAGGAACTCTTGACTGTGGTCAAGGTTCCAAAGGGAAGTAAGTGTTCATAACCATGACACTTTCATGGAGTGCGGCGACTCCAATCCTAAGGCTAGGATGAAAGGGAAAGACTCTAACAAGGTCTCAAGGGAAAGGTGGACAAGGCTGTCATAAATATGACATGGCAGTCAACATAGGGGATCCTTTCCTTTGGAACGATTAAGATAAAATGGATGCAAAAAGAAGGGACAATATGCGGGAGACTGAATCCTAAATGTTAACGTATGAAAATGATCTTATGGTTGAGGTAAAAAGGGAAAGTCTATCCTAATTTTGTCATGCTTGGATTGAGAACCTAATTTCTATCCTACTTCGATCTTAATCTTAACCTAATATCTATCTTCTAAACTAAATCTATTTAATGAAAACCTTAATCCATTATTATTTTAATTTAATTTCAAGGTTTGAATTAAATGGTAAAAACAACTAAAACTAATTATATAGTAAAATGCAATAAAGAAATTTACTAAAATAAGAAAAGCAAGTAAAACAAAAAAAGAAATAAATAAAGAACGATTAGGGGTGTTGATTAATGGCGAGGGTGTCTGAATATGAAGAGAGGATGCAGAGCCCAAGTGAATAGGCCCAAGGTATGTTTGAACCAAGATCTGAGGTCTAAGGCCAAAATCGGGGTGCAATCGGGAAAGAGGCTCTTTTGGACTCACTTCTCCGACCCATCTTTAAACAACACATCTCTGTCACTCTTTTTTGCATAAACCTACGACGACATCAACACTAGCTGCCTGCGACCAAATCTGTATCACCAGAAGGAGACATCAGTATCCTTGAACGAAACAATGCGAGCTTATTTCACACGCCGAACCGGTCTCTGAAGAATCATGAAAAGGTGGGTCCAATACCTTTTACTGCTGAATTTGTTGTTTCAGAATGTGATGCAGTTATACAAATCTAACTTAGGAGTATTACCCGAAGTAATTGATGAAAATTGCTTACCCATTTAAAGGCGATGCGTATCCAGGGAAAATGAAAAATTCATCATGTGGATAGGTCTCTGATGGCAATGGGGGGGAAATACATCGATAAGGTATTAGTGGGACACGATAGGATAGCCGATTGATGGATGATAATAATAGACACGGTTTTCTGCACATGGACGTCCGGTAAGTTGCTTGACCCTTATGTTGTTGTTGATTGAAACTTGGTTTTCTAGAGAAATTATGAGCCGTGTGGTTATGTAGAGTTTCAATGATGGAGAAAAAACCCCTGTGGGCTTACGGTTTGTGATTTTTATCTCTGTTTTCAATTTGTTTCCGGTTTCTTGCTAGTTATTATTGTCAATGTGTTTGGTTGAAGGCTATTGTTGTGGATTGAGGTTTTGAAGGATTTGTTGTAGGAAGATTTGAAGGTTTGGATTTGTTTTAGGTGAGTTCTGAATTTTTCCTTCTGTTTTCTTTGTTTAAAAAAAAAACTCCCTTTTGAATGGTTCTCTCCTCCCCTTTAAAAAATAATATGTCAACTTAGTTTTTTAAGTATTTGGCTCTTGGTATTGAAGACTAGTTGCTTTTTGTGGCCGGCACAACTGGCTTTGGTTCTGAAAATTTCATGGAGTGCAGGTTTTGGGATGCGTTTGGTGTAGCAGGAATTTGTTTTCATTAGGCAGAAAGCTGTGCTAGCAGGTCATTTTGGACATTGTGTTGTGTGTTACACCCTAATTTTGACCCTGAATCGCCGGACCATACATATCATCTCACTTACATCATTTATGCATCATATCCATTATTCATGTCATCTAACCATTGTGCATATAGAATTTGTACCTTCTGTTCTGTGTTGTCTAAGCTCAAGTTTTGCAAGATTAAATCTGGGATCAGGCAAAGTTATCAAGCCAAGTATGTGTGCAGTGTGATTTGAAAGTCGAGGGGAGTTTGACCTAATCTTGGTCAAACACTTATTTTGTTTTAGTATCAGGCTATCAGGTTGTGGCGAAGATTCTGAATCAGGGATTTGGTTCTCCATAAGTCATTGTTTCATCAATGTGCATTTAAGGCGAAGAATAGGGTTTCTCAGCCTTTGTGAGCTAGTTCAGTTCAATTGATTTTCATTTGAGACTAACAGGTCCAATATATGTGCAGTACTGTTTCAGGCCAAGTGTGTGTGGTGTGGTTTGAAATTCAATGGAAATTTGACCTAATCTTGGTCAAAGAAATGGTTGCTTTAGGACCAAGTTATCAGACTGTGGCATAAAGAGTTTGTTTTAAGGTGGATAATCATCAGGACTAGGTGAATTTCAATTAGGGTTTTGGTACAGTGACAATGCATTTTATATCTCAAGTCATCTGTGTTACTGGCTATTTTGGAGACAAGTGTGAATTGAATCCATATACTTTGTGTTTAAGAATCCCAGTCAGGGTTTTGTGCAAGATCAAAGTTTATATGATGAAGTTAAGTTGCAGAGCCATCAAAAGTCAAGTCATTTGGTCAATATTTCAAGTCATTTCCTTCACCTCCTCTTGTTCTTCCAAGAACAAACCACTTTTTTTCTATCCATATTTCAATATTTCCATATCAACAACCCCTATCATCTTTCTTTTCCTCCTCCTAAAATACAACATTCTCCACCAATCTTCATGATAAATCCATACTACATGTCGCACCTCGAAAAATTTAATTAGAATATACGATCCTCGTGCGAAAGGCACAGAATACGGTTCGACAGAGTCACCATCGAACTTTATTTATTCCAAAGAGATGGGAAAGGAAAATATCGAGAAAACCTTTTAAAAGATAGACAAGAACACGATCGTCGTAACCAAGTTATGGGTTCGGGAGTCGGTTACGCGAAGGGAATGTATTAGTGCCCCTCATGTCTGTTGTACTCAACGAGAACCTCTTAGTTCGATTTGCGATGGGTGTTATCTAAGCTTGCTTGTTTTATTCTCAATGATAAATGCGAAACAGTACGATAAAAGGATGAGATGCTAAGGGGAAATGAGTGGTTTAAGAATAGGGTGCTCTGCAAGGATTGGGGCCCTTGTGCCTACGTATGTTCATTCGGACGAGAATGAAAAATCAGAGCTGTCGTAGTTCGACTACGGGAAAGGTTAGGGGAAGACGGAAGATGGATAAAATTGTGAACAAAATGACGGAGAAAGATGGAAGTGTGGAAATAATGGAAAAAAGAAAAGGTAGCTCACCAAGATCGTCATAATCTTGTGCCTATATATCTTACATTCAGACGAGAATGAAGAATCAGAGCTTCCGTAGTTTATGGAGACGACCACGAAAAGAGAGGGGGTAAATTGGAGTTGAGTTTGGTTTGGAAACAAAAGATTGAATGACAAACAACCCGAGGGGCGTGCCTCGAGAGTTGTCACTAAAGAATCCAAGGAATGCGAGATTCCAAGAACTCGGTTCTTTCGGGAGTTGATTGAAAAAGGTTTGACGAAAGGTTGAACGTTTTGAATTTGAAAGATTGAATGATAACAACCAAAGGGCGTGCCTTAAGAGCCATTCATTCGAAGATCCAAGGAATGATAAATTCCAAGATTCTCCTTCTTTCGTAAGTTTGATTGAAAAAATGTTTAGATAAAGATTAGGCATTTTACGATGAAAGGGTGGATGAATGACAACCCAAGGCGTGCTCCTTAAGAGCCGTTCATTCGAAGATTCAAGGAATGCTTGACTCCAAGAATCTTCTTCTTTCGTTATTTTATTTAAGAAAGAGTTTTGAAAAAGATAGAATCAAATAAGTTGTGAAAAGAGATTAATTTGAAAATGGATCGAAGAGGAGTCGAGGGTTTGGTTGAAAAGAGGTGAGAATCGATACTAGCCCCTAGGGGTGCTCCTAATAACAAAACCACGATGAAATATGCGAGTGTGTGCAATAGATTGATGGCGAATGCTTACGAGCAATCGGCTTACGGAGGGTGTTTGAAAATGGCTCGATGACGAATCGAGAATTAGTTTGAAAACTATTTATTCTACGCTAATTCCTAGGGGTGCTCCTAGAAGATAAACTACAATCAAAGAAATACAAATCCGTACGTCGAAATGGGAGAGGGGTACATGTAAGTTACACGGGATTGCACGAAATAAAAGGTTTCATTGTAAGGTAACCCAAGAGGAAGCCGTGTGTGTGCGAGGTGTCCTAAACTAAGCCTTGAGCAAGAGCCAGACAAAAGCTCCAAGTTAGGGTTTCTGTATACAGTCCAAGTTCTGTTGATCGGAAAAGTAACCAACAGTCCACCAATTTAGGCTTCTAGGTTTCGATCGTTATTGTTGTGTTTTCAAATAATGTTTGAACAAGATATGAACAATATGAATATGATATGAACAATGTGAATAATATGACAAAATATATAACAATATAATAAGATAGTATCCACAATAGTATAATCGAGATAATATTAACAAGTATATGAACAATGATAATAAAATCAAGATATATTAACTGAAATTAAAACAAGAGTATATTGACATAAACTAAAGTTAGTTGTTAGTCGTTATTTCTTTGAATCGGGTCGAAATGTAGCGCTAACCCATCATAGCTCGATCTATGACGAAGATCAAACTATATAAGGTTGTGTGAGTTGATATTTGTGCTAAAACACGATGGAGAAATGATATTGATGATCATTTTCCAAAGTAATCGTGCCACACGAAAAGAAAAGGTGACAACCCCGTCTTAATCACAAACATGTGTTAATTAATCGAGAGTAACCTATCACGATCACAAAGTATAAAAAATGATATCAATGATCATTCGCTACAGATTTGAAGTAATGAAGGTTAAACAACCTCAATAAATCAACATTTGTGAATAAAAAGATTTCGTCGACCAATAATCGAAAAGAAAATATAGTCGAAGTTAATATGAAATGAAATGAGCTCAAATCAATTAAAAAGTAATGGTCTAATCTCAATCATATATTTTATTGATGAATCAATAATCCACAACTCTTGAATGTTCATCGACTCAAAATAAATCTAAAGTCAAACAAAGAAATTGAGGGGATTGGCGTGGAATTAATTAAGACTTAAAAAAAAACAAAATCAAATTAATATTTAACCATTAAAAAACTTAGAAAAACCATAAAACAAAATTTTAAAACACAAAAAAAACCAAGAGAGGGGTGTACAAAATTTGAGAAAGGTGTGAATAGAATATAGATGGGCTATGAGCCCATCTGCTTCCTAGAACACGGCTACAAGAAGTGTGAGAAAAAAGGAAAACGGGCTTAAGAGCCCACCATAATCCCAACAAGACCTGATTTTAAAAACAAGGGAAAAAATGTGCCAGCAAAACAATCCAAACATGACTTGTAAGAGGCAAGATGAAAGAACAACGATTCCATCATATGATATTTTCCAAAATTAATGAAATTTAAACAAAATCATGAACAACAACAACTTTAAAACCAATATCATCAAGCTTCGATAAATAGGACAAGGCGAAAACAACAACAAACGCAGTAATGCACCTCTGAGATTTGACCCAACCTTTCAAGTCGTCACTCGAGTTACGATTTCGCTTTGGTTTTGATCCAGATTCGTGTTCATCTCAAGTTCTTTTCATTTAATTTGTTTCAAATTTGCGTGGTTCGCTTTTGATTCAATTCTCTTCTTCTCTTAATCTATCTGTCCCGAGATCTGGGTTTGTTGGTGGTTGAAAGGGGGAGAGATTTGGAGGTTGAGAGGATCTGTGGAGATTGATGAAGGTTTTGTGGATTTAGAGGTGGTGTAAAGGGACGATGGAGGGTGAATTCTGACCGGGGGATTTTAGTTCTCAATTTTTTTTAATGAAAGAGAGCTAAGGTTTATTTATGGTATTGAGTGAGGTTAAATATGGAAGAATAGAGAGTGGTGAGAATATTTGTGACGTGGTTTCAATCGAGTCCGTACAAGCTGAGTCCTTTTTTATTTGGGGTTTGGATTTTGCAGTTTTGATTTGTGGGGTATTGTGATATATAAATCATGTTGAAGGTTGGTTTGTCACAGGTTTTGGTGTGCTGCGGTTCATGCTCAAAGGAAGGTTTTGTACGAAATTTCATTTTTCTAGCTAGAATTCAGTTTTATGTCGCGTTACGTCCAGTTGTGGTTTGTTCAAGGCAGTGAAGGTTTTGTATGGTGCTACGAATTGGTTTTTTTATTGGGGGTACTGTCATGAAATTATGCATGTGCATCATGTTGTAAGTACATGTCATGGAATTGGCTTAGGATAAGTTATGTAAGGTGTAATACCCCAAATTTTACCCTTTCTTTTTTATTTTTATTTCAAATTCTTATTAACTTAATAAATTAACCTTTTTTTTTAAATCTTGTTTTTTTTAACTAATAATAATTTAATTAAATTTTTTTTATAACTTTACTAATGTTTTTTTATTAACTTTTTTTTTTCTATTTAGTTTATTTATTTAAATCAGTTTAAGCTCTTCTTACTAACTTTTAGAATTTAGATTAAAATTTATTTTTTTTTTCTTTTCTTTAAGAGTAAATTTTTTTTTTATAACTTTTTTTAAATTAATTTCTAACACATTTTTTAATCAAATTCTAATATTTTTTTTTTTAAAAATAAAAATCTAACTTCTTTTTAAAATTAAATCTTTTTTCTAACTTTTTTTAAATCTTTTTCTAACTCCTCTTTAAAGTTAAATCTTTTTCTATCTTTTTTAAAATTAAATCTTTTTTTCTAACTATTTTTAAAGCTAAATCTTGTTTTCTAACTTTAAATCTTTTTTTTCTGACTTTTTAAAATTAAATCTTTTTTTCTAACTTTTTTAAAATTAAATATTTTTTTCTAACCTTTTTAAAACTAAATTTTATTTTTTTCTAACTTTTTTAAAATTAAATCTTTTTTTCTCTAACTTCTTTTTAAAATTAAATCTTTTTTTCCTCTAAATTCTTTTTTAAAATTAAATATATTTTTTTTTTTTCTAACTATTTTAAAAAAATTAAATCTCACCTTTGTCACTTTTTTTGTTCTTTATTACTTTTACTCTAAATTTTTCTATCTTTCATTAAAAAAAATAACAAAAATAGTTTTTTATTATTATTTAATTATTATTTTCGTATTTTAATTAAATCATTTTTTAAAATATTATTTTTTTCACTTTTTTTCTAAATTATTCATAAAAATATCCAAAAAATAATAAAATAAAAAAATATTGAAAAATTTTGTTCCTTTTATAATATTTTTTATTTTAGGAATCAATAGGATTATTAGTTTTTATTTTAAGTTTATTTTAATTATTTTAAATTATTTAAATTTTATTTTTTCTTAACTAATTATTTAGTTTGGGCTTTAAAATGGGCTTTAGGGACATTATTGACAATTTGGTGTTAACCCTAATTTGTTCCCTATATATACATGTGTTACCTTGTTGGAAAGGGGAGGAGAATGAAAAAAACCTAAGAGGGGTCAGAAGGTTTTCTTCAGAAAAGAGGAGAGAGAGGGAGAAACAAAGGAGATCCCCAGAGAAGAAAGGCGGTCGTTCCCACAACTCGTTAGAAGGATTGGAGCTCTCCAGTGTTCCCTTATTCAAACCTTTTTCACATTTACCGAAGCAAACCTCCGCTTCGTAGGTTAAATTACTAAACCTTTTGTCTTTTCATGTTTATGTGCATATTTTGCCATGTTAATGTGTTTAGGTCCGTTAAATTACTAAATCCTTTGCATTTTTCATATTTATTTGCATCCTTGCCATGTTAACCTTCATTGTTGTTTAGATCCGTAGATTTTGATCTGTATGAACCATGATTGTGTCGTATAGGATTATTTGCATGTCCATTAATTGTCTGTTTGCATTTGCAATTCTATTGTTATTTTTTTTATCAAAACCTTTTTCAAAATCAAAACCTTTTTTTTATTAAAACTAAAACATTTTTCCCAAAAAAAACCTTTTTTGTTCCCGTAAACATTTTTTCCCAAAAAAAAACCTTTTTTGTTCCCGTAAACATTTTTTCCCAAAAAAAACCTTTTTTGTTCCCGTAAACATTTTTTTCCCAAAAAAAAACCTTTTTTGTTCCCGTAAATTATTTTTTTCAAAAAAAGCCTTTTTTTTGTTCCCGTAAACTTTTTTTTCCAAAAAAACCTTTTTGTTCCCAAAAAACATTTTTTTTATATATAATTTAAACTTAACATTTTTTTATATAATTTAAACTTAAATTTTTTTAACTAAGTAATTCCATTTTAAAATTAAAACCTTTTTTTATATATATAATTAAAATATTAAAAAAATTAAAACATTTTTTTACATAATTAAAATATTAAAAAATTAAAACCTTTTCGTAAGGAACTCCTTATGTTTGCCGTGTCATTTTGTGTACCTTTTATTTTCTTTATTACTGCATTTCATTTGCATGCTTGAGGTTGAGATGTGCTTGTGGTGGCCACAGCCCCACACTATTTTCCTCCCTCACTTCATTCTAAGTGTCATTACATATTTTCATATTCTTCATGTTTTCAGAAATGTTTCTTTGTTTCTTTATACACTCTGCCTTTATTACTTTTCTTATTTCTGTACCTTAATTATTCCTCCATATAATGATTTGTCATATTTTCACATTTTTTACAGTTTTATCTTTCCGAAGGATTAGGTCCAGCCTTTTGGCCGCCGAGTCAATAGCCTTACCCCTTTAATGGATCAAACCCTGTTTAGCCTAGGTGTCCCGCCATGGGCAAAATTGCTTTTATCCTAGTCTTAGGTCCAAGAGTCGCCGCACTCATTTTAGGGTTTCCCGCCGCGGAATCCCTAATTTAACCCTAATTACAACTTAACATTTCAACGTAGAGATTTGGAGTTTCTACACTCCACGTAAGCGTGTCCTTAAGATGCGTTTATTCCCCATTGAGACCTTGACCACAGTCAAGAAGTCTCTAACCTCCCTTTTGAGGGGAACTACGATTACTCTGATTCCACTCCCGTAAGGATACGTAGGCACAAGATGCGATGTCTTGCCGAGTAAACTTAGAATTAACCCCTTAGGTTTATTTTCTCACTTTTAATCTTTTGTACATATACCTTAAGCAAATAAATAAAGCAAATAGTAAACATCTGAACAAAAGGTTCCCGTAGAGTACTACGGAAGTTTAGGGTGCTAATACCTTCCCTAAATTTAACCAACCCCCGAACCCTAGATCTTTCCCCGCATTGTGTTTACGATGCAAAAATAGGTTTTCCCTCTTTTGACCTTTTCCTTCGGATAAATCAAAGAGCGGTTGTGAATTGAATTGCGATTCAAACTAATTAATAGTTTGTGATCCTATTTCCACCGCAACAGAAAATGGCGACTTCACTGGGGAGACCTAAACTTTTGAGGGTTATCCCTAACTTGTTCATATTTATTACTATCTGTGTTATTATTCATTTGCATGTATATATTTGCGCTTTGATTGTGGGACTGTTCCTTGTGCTGTGAGATAGGTCCTAACCCGGATCTAGTGTACCTTAGGTAAATGGCAATAGACCAAGGAAACTGTACGACTGTTGCACCCTAAAATTTGACCAACTGGTTTTCCTATCTGACTCGTGGTTTAATTTCATATTCGCAGCTCAGACAGATGATTTTTGTGCAAGCAGGGGATATCAGAGTTTACAGCTTGATTTTCGTCTATCAGATATGGCAGACCCAGTCCAGATCACCAGGGTTTATTTTCGGGAAATTGTGCGCTCCTCGGTGATTTTTCAGTGATTTTGAGGATATTCTGATGCCCGGGGATCTCCGTTCGATTCGATCTGGTCTCGTGCGCTCTTTTATGGCGGTCATTTGCATTCATCTGCATTTTTAGGGTTTAATAGGCTTTTGTGAATTTTTAACAGGCTTTATAGAATTTTTCTGGAATTTAAATAGGGTTTTTGTATTTTTTAATGGTTTATTTCTCTTTTTAGGATTTTATAGATTTTTTAAATAGATTTTTAGAATTTTAAATAAGATTTTAAATGGTTTTATCTTTTTAGAATAATATAGCTTTTTCTTTTAATAATAGTTTAGAATTTTGTAGGTTTTTTAAATAGGTTTAATTGCTTTTTAAATCATTTTTTAGAATTTTATATAGATTTTAAAATAGGTTTAATGGTTTTTTAGATAATATAGAAATAATATAGTTTTTCTTTTCTTAATGATAGATTTTAATAGACATTAAGAATATTAGAATCTTAATAGAGAATTAGTAGGAGTTTAGAATTAATTAGAGCATTAATCTTCTTTTTAGATTTAATTAGGTTAATTGTTGTTTTAGATTTAATTAGATTGATTTAGAGTTAATTAGATCTTAACTAGATTTTTAGATTTAACTAGTGTAATATAGAATTAATTAGACTTTTAATCTTTTTTAGAGTTTAATTAGGTTAATTGTCTTTTTTAGATTTTATTAGGATTAATCATTAGATTAATTAGGAAATTAGATATAATTAGGTTTTATTGTTTTTTATTCAGTTTTTTACAGATTTTGTTTGGTCAATTTCGTGGGCCAGAGTCCAATGTTTGAGGCCCATGCATTTGTTTGTCCAAAGAATTCAGCCAAAGTCCAAAAAAAAGGGTCCAGATGCAGCCAATTCGTTCAGCAAGTTTCTGGAAGATTCCAGCACTTTCAGTGCCTTAAATAGGGGGAGCCACGTGTTGAAGCGAGAAGGGGTCCCACGCGTTCCACAGGAATCACGCCACCACTCACTCAGAATCCTCCCAGACTCCTCCACGCGTCCACAGGTGTCCCCACCCCCCTCTCTCTCTCTGCGCATGTACACCACGTGTCTCCCTCACATCCCTCACCGGAGCTTCACCAGAACACCACCGGCGTCCATGCAAACGCCCTAACTGCATACCGCCGGCCACCTGAACCAACTCCGGCCACCGTCCTTTCCGCCGGAGCTACCAAAAACCCAGAAAATCATCTTCTTCCTCCGATCGTTCCTCCCACACCTTCATCGTCTTCATCCCTCTTCTCCAGAAACGCCATCGCCTTCATACAAGTTTCTCCAGAAATCAACTAAAACCAACTTCATCCTCCTCCATCAAATTTCCCAGAACAACTTCAATCTTCATCCACCACTCAAATCGCCATCATCTTCATCCAATTTTTTTTCCAGACATTCATCAACCTTCAAGCAGATTTCCAGAAGAACACTCAAACCTTCAACAATCTCCATCAAGATTTTTTCCAGAACGCCGTCAACTTCATCCGTTCTTTCAAAACAACCTTCATCAACGTTTTCCAGAAATCATCTCAGATCTCCATCCACCTTCAAGCAAGATCTCCAGAAATCCACGTGAATCTTCATCCTCAGTCGAAGCAAATCCTCAGAAACTCATCGTTCTCCATCAATTTTTTTCCAGAACTCTTCGTCTTCAACAAGGAACTCATCAGGACCTTCATCGATCTCCAGATCTTTGTTTCTTCGCCAACATTCATACGCTCTTCGTCAACCACCGCCCACATTCCTCCAGGTTCTCTCCTTATTCCTTCTCTGTATCGTTTTAGCTTGATTGTTAGGTTGATTAATTTAGAGTAGATCCTCTGTTTAGTGGAACGGTAGGTTCTGTGGGGTAGATAAGATGCGATTTGGGCTTCTGAGCGTAGTTCATGATAGCGGCAGATGTTGTGAGGGTTGGATTGAAGGTGGCATTGGAGCAGTTTCAGAAAAGGTTGAGAGAGTGTTTGAGAAGCGGCTAGGGTTTGGGGGATTAGGATGATGAACAGTGCCTGAGAGGAATTAGGAGTAGTTTTGTTTGTTAGGGTTCGGATTGGTTTAGGGTTTGGATTGGGCTTAGGCCCAAGCGTAGTTGCTACGCTAACACCCCCCAAATTGCTCAATTCACCCCTCCCTGTGTGAGTCTGAGTGAGCTGAGTTGGGCCTTAGGCCCCAATTTACTTTCAACACCCCCCCTGGGCGTAAGCCCAGTAAGAAATAAACTGAGAATTTACTAGTGTTGCACCCCCCCCCTGTATTCATTTCAGATTGTTGTTTTTTTTTTAGTTATAAAATCTGGGCCCTGCGCCCAACTGCTTCTAGCACCCCCATTGAGGGCCCAATGTAGATAATAACCTGAATAGCTTGCTATTTGAACCCCATGGCATTTTCTTTTTTTATTTTTTCTTTTATATTTTCATATTAGAAATTCATAATAAATTGTAAATAAATGTTTTTCAATAATTCTTTTTTTTCAACCCTTTCATGAAAAATGTTAAGAAAATTAAATAAAAATAAAAAAGTCATTTTATTTTTATTTCCTATATTTTGTGCATATTTTCCAATTACTTGATTTTGTTTTTAATATTTTTAATGCATGCATATCATTAGAAAATTCATAAAAAATGGTAGAATTAGTCAAATAATTCCGTTCTTTTTTCTGTAGACTCGTGATTCAGTGTAGGATTTTATAGTATAAAAACATTAGCTCAATCATGCATTTTCATTCTAATTGCATTTTTTCACTATTATTGATGTTGAATAATTGGTCTGTTGATATATCTGTGTTGCTGAGTTTAATTCTTTCATCTGGTGTTGAATTTTATTTTGATTTTTTAGTATGTTATCTTAGAGCCATGTAGGTCTCCCCATAGATTTTTGATAGATTTTTGTAGGGTATTCTGATAGGATTTGTCTGAGCCTGAAGATAGGAGAAGTCTTGATGACTTCTGACTTTGAAGTTCAACTGTGGTTGAACTTCAGAGATAGTCTCCTGTGGTTTGTTGGCCTGTGGATTCTTCTTGAAGGTGGGAGCTGATGGAAGTCCTGTTGGAGCTTGCAGAGATGCAGTGGATTGAGGCTTAGTCTAGGAGCTTGTTGTCTGTTTGTGAGGTTCGAGATCCTGGAGTTTGAAGGGAGTTTATGGTACTTTCCTGAGGAAGGCACTATGAATGACCTTCATTCTTTCTTCTCACCTCTTTCTTAAGTATCCA
This sequence comes from Lathyrus sativus, assembly GCA_963859935.3. NCBI lineage: Eukaryota > Viridiplantae > Streptophyta > Magnoliopsida > Fabales > Fabaceae > Lathyrus > Lathyrus sativus. The sequence goes on along the minus strand of OZ012738.1, from coordinate 113,813,283 downwards.
ATGATGTCGGAGCCGACTTGTGAGTTTAATTCCTCCTGAGGAGGAATGTAAACTGATCACATGTTGTTGAGCCACATGGGATACGATTCCTAAGTGGAAGTCTCCTAGCACTTTCCTGAGGAAGGTCCTATGGGTCTATTCACTTAGTTCCAGTAGTTTGTCTAGGATTTCGTAAGTATCCAGTGATGTAGGAGCCAACTTGTGAGTTTAATTCCTCCTGAGGAGGAATGTAAACTGATCACAGTTGTTGAGCCACGTAGGATACGATTCCTAAGTGTCAGCCTCCTAGTACTTTCCTGAGGAAAGTCCTATGAGTCTGTTCACTTAGTTCCCTTAGTGCATATAGGTTCTTTCCCAAATATCCAGTGACGCCGGAGCCTTCATGTGAGTTTAATCTCTCCTGAGGAGGGATGTAAACTGATCACAGTTGTCGAGCCGCATAGGATATGACTCCTGAGTAGTAACCTCCTGGTACTTTCCTGAGGAAGATACCAGGAGCTTGTCTGCTTAGCTTCCTTTCTCTGGTAAGCTTATTCTGAAGCTTGGAGAATGGGATTGATTCCTCTTGCCTAGGAGTTTGTTTAGATCCTTGCTTAGGGTTTTGATTAGATTTGTTGCTTAGATCCCTGCTTAGGGTATTGTATAGAGTTCTGTTTAGAGATAGATCAGGAGTTGTCTCAGGTTTGTTAGAGGCCCTGCTCAGGGTTAGTCTCTTTGTGTTGTTTGACTTGTGTGATATTGTGTTGCATTAGACTTAGGTGTTCATCTAGATAGTTCTGAATAGGTGCATATTAGAAGTAGACGTTGTGTGCATGAGAAGTTGAGGTGGTCTTCCTTCTGCTTGTTTGTTATTGCGTGGCTTTGCTTGTTGGTATTTGGTAGAGCTGAGCTCCCTTGCCTCTGTGCCTTGTTTGTTTAGCTGTTGCATTCATGCATATTTTCAGTATTCATTTACGTTGCAGTTTCTTGTTTGTGGTTTAATCCTGTTGCCATGATCCCTTAGGAGCTCTGACTTCTCCGCTGCGGAGTTGTTATGATAGACATTAGGATGGTCAACCAGATGTGATGGCAGTAGGTAGATTCCCCTGTTTCTCAGCTATAGTTCTAGGGTTTCCCTTTCCTTTCTGTAGGAGCTTTTGAGTAGCTTGACCCGTAGTTAGCTGAACTACAGCTGCTCTGATTCTTCGTTCCAGACGAAGATATGTAGGCATAGGATGCGATATCCTAGCGAGCACACTAACGACTAACCTTTGTTCTCTCGCGGCTGTGCGATCGAGACTTTCCCGCTAACGACTAATTGTTATCCCTTTCTCTTGCCCGAGTGCAGTTGAGACCAGATCGTATTTGTAGGTTCCCGAGCCTTAGATACCAGTTTGTTTTCTCACTGCTGTGTGAGAACCCCTGTGTACCCGTAGTTAGCCGAACTACGTTTGCTCTGATCTTTCATTCCCGATGAAGGTACGTAGGCACAGGACGCGATGTCCTGGCGAGCAACCTTTCCCCCGTTTAGACGTAGGAAGTCGAACTACGTTGACTCTGACTTTCCCATTGCACGAGGGAATACGTAGGCCCAGAACACCGTATGTTCTGTCGAGTCCTGTCCTTTTATTTTCTTTTCAGACCAGCCATTAGCGTAGATAGATAATACACCCTTTTACCTATAAACACCAAGCGTGGATCCCGTCGAGTACGACGGACGTGAGGGGTGCTAATACCTTCCCCTTGCGTAACCGACTCCCGAACCCAGGCTATGGTTGCGATGACCATACCTTTCCCCCGTTTTTTGCGAGGTTTACTTCGAGCGTTTCCTTTCCCGCTCTGAGGGATAAATAACGCACGGTGGCGACTCTCCTGTCAAGCCGGCGCCGATTTTCGCAGTAGCGACAGCTGGCGACTCTGCTGGGGATATTATAGCATCTAGGGACTTTCCCATCCCTTATGCTGGGACCGTTTCCCATCCCCTACGCGAGTCAATCCTAGCGCTTGGATGTTTATTCGTTGGGTGTTGTGTATATTGTATTTTACTTTTCTGCACTTTACTTTTCTGTACCTTTACCTTTCCGCATTTATTTTCCAGCATTATATTATCATGATTATTGCTGTGGGCAAGGGAGGTTACTGTGAGTGAAAGCCGGACCTGGGCTTGAGTACACACCTAGATATAGTTGCGGAGAAGTAGTAGACGAACCTGTCTGCTGAGCAGGCACAGTTCCCTACGAAAATCTGCGCTCAGACGAGATTCTTGCAGAGGTGCTCCTTTCCGGTCCTGAGGATCTGAGGGGAGTCCAGACGTGAGGGTTGTCGACTCTGGGGACCGATCATTTGGAAATCAGCTAAGTGAGGCCTCTTCATGACTTGATGATGCCACTCCTTCTGGGAATCGTATCGTCATTCATGAAAGTCTGTGACGCTGATGACCGCATAGGATGCCGTACCTTTGTCCGTGGATTAGGTCTATCCTACCTGTGAGAGGGACTGGGTTATTGCAGGAAAACTGGCCTTCAGAAACCATGATTCAGTAGTCATCAGGTGGTGTTCTTGATTCATCTCCAGGTGTTTTGTCTGGATCAGAAGGGTTTCTTATCTGAGGTCGAGGCTATTATCAGATGGTATTCTCGTCAGATACAGAGGTTCAGATGGTTTTCTTACCAGGGGATTGATATTTTGAGTATCAGATGGTAGTTAGTGGCATGAGATTCTGGTGACCGTGTTGGTTTTCTGTTCTTGATCACAGAGATATTCCTCTTCAGGCTACAGCATAGCCCCTGTGTTCACAGATTGCATTATTTATCATATTGCATCATTGCATTACCATCTGCATTCAACTAACGTGTGTGTATTGCAGGTACATATTTTCCCTTCCAGTTCTGGTGTTCGTTCCTAGCAAGACATGGAAAACCTGAAGAGAGTATTGCCCTATAAGTTTCCGTCGCCGAATATCAGTCTATTGTTAGAATTGATGGCTATTGCTAAGAAGAGAGGAATGGGTGACTTCAGAAAGAGATATGGGAGGATTCTGACCTACGTTTATCAGCCATCTGCCTACGAAACCAGCGGCATCTATACTCTGTTACAGTTCTACGACGCGGAGCTCAGGTGTTTTGTGTTTCCCGACTTCGTTTTGGCTCCTACCCTGGAGGAGTACTCTGCACTTCTGGATATACCGATCCGTGAGCAGATGCCTTTTTATCGTACGGACGCTGAGCCTAAGCTGGCTGAGCTTTCTGCCATCCTGTGCTTGAAAGAGTCTGAGTTGTCTGGGAAAATGATCAGAAGAGGAGACGTATGGGGGTTTCCGTTGGATGTCTTAGTGGATAAGGCTCGAGAATATGCCCAGAAGGGTAAATGGGATGTTTTTGACGTCATTCTTGCTGTATGTGTGTATGGCATCGTGTTATTCCCGAATATTCCTGATTTTGTTGATTCAGATGCCTTCTATATTTTGGCTGCGGGAAACCCAGTTCCTACTTTGCTGGGAGATATCCACCATTCAACTCATTACCAGAATGAAAAGCGACGAGGAAGGAATGTGTCTTGTTGTGTCCCTCTCCTATGCAGGTGGTTCACCAGTCATATGCCTAAGTCAGGCCCTTTTGTCACATCTATCAATTCTCTAGGATGGCCCGAGCGCTTAATGGGATTAACTGCTGAGAACGTGGTATGGACCAATAAAGAGGTATTTGGAGCTGAAGTCATACTCAAAGGCGAAGGATTCCCGAATGTTCCGTTAATAGGAAGGAAAGGTTGTGTCAACTATAACCCTTCCTTATTGATCAAGCAATTTGGGTACATACCTCATGGAGCGCCAAAGCCCGAGGAGATACAGGAATCTCTGTATCTCACCGGGGCAATAGGGAAAGAGATGCTGACCAAACTTGAGAAAGCCTGGAAAAACTTGCACAAGAGAGGGAAGCTTTCAGGTAGCAGAGGGGATACTCGAGGTCCTAGCCCATATAAAGAATGGATTCGTGAGCGAGCTGTGAAGTTCCTTATGCCGTATCCAGCAGTTCAGCCATTGCATCCTCCTCCGGTAGAGGAGCCTACCACTGTGGACATTCAGGTCTACAAGCAGCTGATGGCGGAGAAAGAAGAGCTAGCCAGGACTAAAGAGGCTTTAGAGCAGGAGAACGCCCAGCTTCGGCATGAAAATATTGAAACAGGATATATTTCTAAGCAACAGGCTGAAACCTTGAAACATCTGAAGGCTACGCTATTGGAATTGACTGAAACCAAGAAGCGACTAGAGTTAGATGTAGACTCAGTTAGTAGTGTGTTGTCCACCAAGAAGCAAGAGCTGGACAGGGCCTATACAAAGCTAGCCAAGTTCAGAGAACACTGGGATCTCACTATGACCAAGCGCAAGGAGCGAGAAGAAGAGCTGAAGACTCAGATTGCTCAGTTAGAAGAACAGGTCAAGGTGAAGAACGAAGAGCTTGAAGAAGAAGCCTGTCGCCGATACGAGGCCGAGCGCAAGTTGACAGATGCCATGAAGAATTTGGAAGATTTCCAGCATAGAGCAGATGCCAAGAGACCCAAACCTGGGGATGGTGCTAATGATAAGGCTTGGGAAGACTTTGTCAGAGACATCCAGGGGACAGTCAGGAAGAGGGATCGACTGATAGAAGGTTTGATTTATCAACCAGATCATGCAGAGACAAAGAAGATGGTCGAGGACTTCCGCAACCGTACCCGTATTTGATTTCTCTTGTATTCTGTATGTTGAGATCACCACCAGGCCTGTTGGTTGGGATCCTCTTTGTTATATCAGCTGTATGGAGCATAGTTGTGTAACTTCTGAACAAGACTGTTATTCTAATCAATATATGAGGGATTTTTCCAAATATTGCCTCTATGGTTTATCTCGTCTTGCTACCACTGACACCGGAATTGGAGGGAAAATATCTCCAATGCACACATGCACGTTAGCATTTTTGTATTTCTGTTTGCATAAATCATATTGCATAGCATTTAGCAGGTCAGAGCACTTATCCAGCCTTTGTTTTCACCAGAAAGTGATTCTCGGGGAATTGTTTGAGGCAAGAGTGGAGTGTTGAAGACGACCAAGGGGCTGAAGCAGATTTGAGCAGAATCGAGCAGTGTAATCAGTTACAGGTAATTGGTGGCTATGTCTGAAGGCAATTTCCAGGCTCCTGACACCCAAGCAGGGTTTACTATGGCGTCCAACCATCAGTATGATTCTATGGAAGGCTTCCCGCAAGCGAACAATCTAACTGCAGACCAAGTTGTGCAGCCAACTGTTGAGAACCGAGATCAGCATGAGCAGTTTATTGCCCGAAATGAACGTTATCCTCCTGTTAACAATCAATGTGTTGCTTTCCCTGCGATGAATTACCGGAGAGATATTCCAATGACCGGGTTAGTAGATCCAAGAACTCTTGACTATGGTAGAAGACTCCGAGTGTTGGAAGAGCAAATGAAAGCCTTGGAAGCGAAAGATGCCGTTAACCTGGATGCTGTAGCCATGTGTTTGGTTCCTGACTTGGTAATGCCGTACAAGTTCAAAATGCCGGAATTTGAGAAATACACAGGAGATAGCTGTCCAAAATTGCATTTGATGATGTTCTGTCGAAGGATGACTTCGTTTGTGCGAAATGACAAATTGATGATCCATTGCTTCCAGTATAGCCTGACTGGGGCATCCCTGAGATGGTATGTGCAATTAGAGAGTAATCAGATTCGATCATGGGTGGATTTAGCCAGAGCTTTCATGAAGCAATATGATTACAACTTGGATTTGACTCCTAGTCTCGTAGATCTGCAAGAATTGTCTCAAGCGGAGAATGAATCATTCAGAGCGTATTTGCGAAGGTGGAAAGAATTGTCTGCTAGTGTTCGACCACCGCTTCCGGAAAGAGAACTGGTTGACATCTTCTTGGGTACTCTGAAAGGCCATTATTTCGACAAATTGTTCAGTTGCACAAGCTTTGTGGGCCTAATGAGGCTGGGAGAGATTGTTGAGAGAGGACTCAGGAGTGGAAAGTTTCGAGGTGTTCCTTACGTCCCAGTTGATAGGATTGAGTCAGTTGTCAGTTCTCAAGAAGAGTGGGAAGGAGATGACGCCATCTCAGAATCTCTAGCATCTCAGGATCAGTTTTCAGATACTTCAAGTCAACGATCATCCTACCGCCGATCGCGTCAGCATGCTCCACGAAGACCAAGGAAGCCTGAAAGGCAGTTTACTCAGCTACCGGTGTCGTACAGCCAGTTGTTGCCAGATCTGGTCAAAAGTGGATTGATAGTGCCGAAAGAGACTAAGCCGGTGATTCCACCGTATCCTCCGGGTTTTGATGCCAGCGCCCGCTGTGAGTACCATGTCGGGGCACAGGGGCATTCAACAAATGATTGTAAGGTGCTTAGAAGCCAGATTCAAGATCTGTTAGACTCTAGCCGTATTTGCATCACGCCTCAGGGTTGTGTTCAGATTAATGATTTTCCATCTTCCAGTTGTGGGGGTTCGTCAGTTAATATCATGGAAGACTCCGCAGGAAGTGTGTGCTCCGAGGATTGTCAATCAGAGAGTTCAGTTGAATATGGGGAAAGTTTCTAGAAGTTTCTATGCCGGGTGTCGCATCTGTTTCTCTGCCTAACCCGTTTAGCTTTTGTGCATCAGTATTTGTCGACCACCACCAGGATTGTTGGCTGGGGTCGTTATATTCAGACTCAGTTGTGCTTACTTGCTGATTTTGTTGGTTGTACATGTGTGGGAGATATTCGTCTGTGTGTTTATAGTTTGAGTTTCTCTTTGTCGCGTTATGAATGTGTGTTTGTTTGCTACGCATTGCATTATTTTTTAACAGGTATATCAGAACCGTGGGTCTTATTTCTTCAGCATCCAGTTTGTTGCAGGAATTCCTTCAGAGATATGGAACAGAATCAGGTTGAATTGATCGAAGTCCAAAGCCAGCTGGGGCAGATGATGAGAGACATGCAAGAGATGCGTCTAGAGCAGAAGATTCTCAAAGAGGAGAACAGTCAGCTGAAGACCCAAATGAGCTTGATCATGGAAGTAGTCAAGAATGTGCTTAGAAAAGAAGACGATCAGCTATTTGAAGCCGCAATGAAAAAGCTCGCGCCGTCTGTGCATGTGGAACCTGAGCAGCAGCAACAGAGGATACATTCGGCTCAACAGAGGATCCAGGAAGGGAAGCCAAGGAGAATATTTGAGGCACCACCTATGGCATATGCGGAGCTCTTGCAGATCTTATTGAGGTTTAATCTGGTTGAGAAAAGAACGTTGTCGCCACCAACAAAAGCGTTTCCTCAGGGATACGATGCCAATAAGCAATGTGATTTTCATTCCGGGGCATTCGGACACGACATCGAGGGATGTCATGCTTTCAAACACAACGTTCAAGACCTGATTGACTCGCACGATATTGAATTCACGCCGGGCGGCGTAGCTGTGCATATTGCTCCTGTCTCAGTCGATGCTAAGATGACAGATGTTTCCAAAGCTGTAGTGGGTCAGAAGCGTATCCTGGACTCCATGGTGTCAGAATCTCCAGGCCCACAATTGTTGCCTATTCCTGGGGCAGATCTGAGAAAGCAAATGGCTAAGCATAAGGAGAGCGTTAATCAATACATCGAAGATCAAGAAACCGATGTTGCATTTGATACGAAGGGTGCTCAAGGGTCAACCCGATACCGGCAGCAGCAGCCTCAGCAACAGAATAATCGGGGGTATAAAAGAGGTCAGAATCAAGGTCCTTTGGCAAGCCGTCATTTGGAAACTCCTCCTATACCATACGCACAGCTTCTGCAGACATTGCTTCAGCTCCAATTGGTTCGTAAAAGGACAATGACTCCCTTAACGGGACCACCACCACCGGGGTACGATGCTGACGCTACTTGCGAGTTCCATACCGGGGCACCTGGCCATACAGTAGAGAACTGTAAAGCATTTAAGCACAAAGTGCAGGATCTGCTTGATAGTGCAGCAATCAGCTTCGGGCAGAGAGGTCCCCACATCATCTGAATGAAAGAGGAAGAGCTCTATAGTTTGGTTGGGTCATTGAAAGCAGATCAAGACAGCATTGGATTGCCCCTAATAAAGATAGCTGGTTCAGCAGCAGGGTAGATGCAAAAGCCCAGTTCTCGGGAGCTAGCATATTTCCTTTGTTTTAGCTTGTCATTTCTTTACATTTGTAATTGCTTTCCTGTTTGAATTTGTAAACTTGTTTGTAAAACTTGGTTGTTTTCATTCAAATTGATGATAATGAAATAAATGTGCATGTTTTGATTGAATCCATTCGTGTTCACTAACTGTTTTGCAAATGTCCAACACTTGGTTAAGAAGAATTTAGGGAGGATGACGAAAATGACCGACATGCAACTACCGATATTGTATGCTTTTGAAATAGAACCTGTTGATGATGTACAGGCATTGTTTCAAATCCTTAAACACCGGAGATATAAGGAAGATAATCCCTTGTCAACCCCTTTGAGCCTTGTAGTAGGAGTTTCTTTCTGTGAACGAAAAAACCCTCAATCTTAACCTGGGGCAGGGTAGGTGTTAGCTAATTTGACCGAGCGTCCAAATTGCAAAAGGAGTGTCCGTTCGAGGATCAATCACACCCCTAGAGGTCGTGCCTAAAAGACCACAATGGTTCAATCAAGAGTGGGACAGCCACATCATTTCCCGAAGAGTCAAACAACCAGTGTCGCACGACCTGTTCGAAAAAATGATGAAAAAAGAATCAAAAGTCCGCTAAGTCAAGAAAACTTCAAAACAAATGACTTAGGCAAAAATGAGGGCATCCCGCTGGACTTAAAAAATCAAAAGATACTCAAAAGGAGTCAGTCCAGGCAAAAGTTAGGGATATGAAAAGAAAAAGTGAAAAGGATCAAAAGAAAAATCCTCGAAGGAAATACGAGTCGTGTGACCTCAAGTGTCAAAGACGAAAAGTGAGTGGCCGTCATTCCAAAATCCAAAAGTTTCTCGAACTATCATTCCTATTTTCTTTCGACCTCTGAGAGGTGAGCGCTAAGGTCGAATTAGCTGAACGTAGGATGGGAGAACATCAAGGAGAACGGGTGGGTTAAAGCAAACCTTGAGCCTTTATCCTTTCTTTCGAAACCATGAACCCGACCACGTTACAACCTTCAAAAGACCTAATTGAAGCAGGGTGTTTCGAAAGCATACTCCGGTAAAGGTCGTGTCGATTCTGACTCCTAAAAGGTTCCTCTTACCATGTTGATACTGATGTTGATAAATGTTTTGTGCATCATATGCCATAAACTGTTTTTCCTTTTTCCCAGTGAACAGATTGGATGTCAAAGCTGTCATATGTGTTGCATTAATACATCTTTTATGCATAACAACTTGTTTTACTTGCGAGTAAGCGCTTGACAGCAGAAAAGCTTCCTACGATGGAAAGTATGGTCAAGATAGAATGCAGAACGCCCGAAGATTCCGAGAACAGGGGCAAGCTTTATTGTGATCCCCAGTCAGGTCATTTTTTCGAAGTCAGTTATCCTGGGGCAATCAGGTTGAGGTCTGGTGAAATACGCCGCAGTCAGGAGGTACTACTCTGAATCAGATAATCGGGGCAAGGTCATTGCAGTCAGGAGCAGACCATCTTAAGCACGCAAAAGTTACTCGAAAAGCATTCGAGGTGAAGTGTCTCTCAGGAGTTCAGAACGCTGAGGCATATCATATCAGACCATCAAGGAACAAATTTGCAGATTCTCTTTCAAGGGCTATCCCCGCAGATGTCCTATAAGCTGGGGCATAAGGATTGTTGTTCTCTGTATCAGCAAGGCCATTCAGGGTTATTCGAGCAGACGCAGTCGATTTTCGAGAGCGAGATGAATGCGGGAAGTCGTGTTGCTATCCCTTGACTCTTCACTTCAAGGCTGTGTATTCAGGAAGAATATTTTCCAGCGTCAGGTGTACCTGACCCAGTAAGATGGCTTAAGAGCTCAAATCCAAGTTTGCGATTACTGTGAAGCCCATCTGTGTTGGCGCATCATTTTCCAGATCCGAGCTTCGTCAGTACGCGGGAGGACTCCCTCCATTGTCTCCAGCAAAGTCAAAATTGCCATTGGCATGGATAAGCTATCCCCAGAGGAGTCTAATCATATTCAGCACGTCTGCTATTTTACAGTGGAATTATATACCCCAGCAGGGTATTACTTCGTTGAGGCGTTCGGTTAAGTTCCCAATATCCCCAGCAGAGTTGATTTCACTCTCCCAGCATTTATTTTGCTAGGACGATTCAGTGATATCCGGGTTATCCCCAGCGAAGTTGGCCTCGCCTTCAGCATTTATTTTGCTGAAGTGGTTTTCTGTACCCGGCCTCTCCAACAGCTCGAGCCTGCTAGCATATTGCATGCATCATATTTGCATCATACCTGCATGACATTTTCAGAATGCGTAGCATTTCCATCCCAAATGGAGCATTACGCTGTAGAAAGATTAAAGCATATGCATAAGCATACAAAGCATAAGTCAGGTTTTCTGTCAACCTTATATGGCGCGTGAATTACTCTGTGATCAGTTCAGGGACATTTATTCAGCAGCAGTATTCAGACAGTTCAGCAGATCATTTGTATCAGATCTTACAACAATTATGCTTTAAGCAAGCAGTCATCTGATGTTGACAAGCTTTTCTTCCCGTCAATTCATATTGGCGATGTGTTCCTCCAATGAGTGGATTTCTCCGTCTATCATTAGACGTCGGGAGTACGAATGTGGTTTTCTTTCCGTCTATCCATAGACGATGTGAAGTTGCGGGTGGTCACAGTAGGGCTGCCAGGAGGGGTTTCCCCAGGATGTGCTTTCCTTACCGTCCATCAGTAGACGAGGTGAAGTTTCAGGCAATCTTCAATGGAGCTCAAAATAGAGCTGTTCTAATAAGTAGCTTTCCTTTCCGTCTGTCAGCAGACGATGTGAAGTTTCGAGCTATTGTTCAGCGGGTTTTCTTATTGCCAGATCATACATATGATGAGGTGTTTCCCCAGCGAGTCTTCTCCGGCTATCCTTAGTTGTTGAGGAGTTTCAAAATGATTTTGAATATTGGTTCTCTTTCTGGTTATTGGATGAGATGACGTTTAAGAGGGACTTTTCTGACCATCAATCCCTATTGATGACGAGGCTCTTCGAAGAATGTTCAGTTTGCGTGATCGTTGATTCTTATTGACGACATGCTTCTTAAAAGGTGTTTTTCTTCCCGTCAGTCCATACTGACGATGTGGCCCCTTCAAGGATATTGACTTCTCCATCAATTCCCGTAGACAGAAGGATTCTGAAATTCAAAGGATGGTGTTGAATTGCGTTATGGTGACTTCCCGTCTATCTTTAGACGATGTGTGTATGGAGATTCTGGTGTCTTTCCGTCTATCCTTAGACGATGTGAGTATGAAGATTAAGGTTTTCTCCCGTCTGTCAGTAGACAGCGTGAATTCAGAGATTATTTCTTTCCGTCTACCCTTAGACGATGAGAATAATGATTTGTTCATCAATCAGGATGATCCCGTCTACCCTTAGACGATGAGAATATTGATTTGTTCATCAGTCAGGATGATCCCGTCTACCCTTAGACGATGAGAATATTGATTTGTTCATCGATCAGGATGATTCCGTCTATCCTTAGACGATGTGAATATGGAGATTAAGAATTTGATCCCGTCTACCCTTAGACGATGTGAATATCGATCTGTTCATCAATCAGGATGATACCGTCTACCCTTAGACGATGTGAGTATTGATTTGTTCATCAATCAGGATGATCCCGTCTACCCTTAGACGATGTGAACATTGATTTGTTCATCAATCAGGATGATGCCGTCTACCCTTAGACGATGTGAATATTGATTTGTTCATCGATCATGATGATGCCGTCTACCCTTAGACGATGTGAACATGGAGATTATGATGTCTTTCCGTCTATCATTAGACGAGGTGAGTATCCAATCAGGGTGTCTTCCCGTCCATCTTTGGGCGATGTGAGTATATTTCTCTTCCTGCCTATCAGTAGGCAATGTGAAAGAATCAGGTATGTTGTTGCAACCATCAGGGTTTGTTATATGGGGTATCACAAGCGACGGGTATTCAATCAGGAGTTCTTTATCAGATGATTAATCAGTTTGGTGCCGTAATAACTGGACTCGGTTTTCTGGACTTTATTCTCCAAGCAGTTAACAGTATATGCTCGCGGTTGGCAAATTTTCGGGTTTTATTTGTATTCAACCGTCTCGTACCTCTGAATGTTTGAAGGCTGAGTGCTCTTCAAACCCTTCAGGTCCAAGTCGCTTGAATAGGGGCAGCTGTTGCACCCTAAAATTTGACCAACTGGTTTTCCTATCTGACTCGTGGTTTAATTTCATATTCGCAGCTCAGACAGATGATTTTTGTGCAAGCAGGGGATATCAGAGTTTACAGCTTGATTTTCGTCTATCAGATATGGCAGACCCAGTCCAGATCACCAGGGTTTATTTTCGGGAAATTGTGCGCTCCTCGGTGATTTTTCAGTGATTTTGAGGATATTCTGATGCCCGGGGATCTCCGTTCGATTCGATCTGGTCTCGTGCGCTCTTTTATGGCGGTCATTTGCATTCATCTGCATTTTTAGGGTTTAATAGGCTTTTGTGAATTTTTAACAGGCTTTATAGAATTTTTCTGGAATTTAAATAGGGTTTTTGTATTTTTTAATGGTTTATTTCTCTTTTTAGGATTTTATAGATTTTTTAAATAGATTTTTAGAATTTTAAATAAGATTTTAAATGGTTTTATCTTTTTAGAATAATATAGCTTTTTCTTTTAATAATAGTTTAGAATTTTGTAGGTTTTTTAAATAGGTTTAATTGCTTTTTAAATCATTTTTTAGAATTTTATATAGATTTTAAAATAGGTTTAATGGTTTTTTAGATAATATAGAAATAATATAGTTTTTCTTTTCTTAATGATAGATTTTAATAGACATTAAGAATATTAGAATCTTAATAGAGAATTAGTAGGAGTTTAGAATTAATTAGAGCATTAATCTTCTTTTTAGATTTAATTAGGTTAATTGTTGTTTTAGATTTAATTAGATTGATTTAGAGTTAATTAGATCTTAACTAGATTTTTAGATTTAACTAGTGTAATATAGAATTAATTAGACTTTTAATCTTTTTTAGAGTTTAATTAGGTTAATTGTCTTTTTTAGATTTTATTAGGATTAATCATTAGATTAATTAGGAAATTAGATATAATTAGGTTTTATTGTTTTTTATTCAGTTTTTTACAGATTTTGTTTGGTCAATTTCGTGGGCCAGAGTCCAATGTTTGAGGCCCATGCATTTGTTTGTCCAAAGAATTCAGCCAAAGTCCAAAAAAAAGGGTCCAGATGCAGCCAATTCGTTCAGCAAGTTTCTGGAAGATTCCAGCACTTTCAGTGCCTTAAATAGGGGGAGCCACGTGTTGAAGCGAGAAGGGGTCCCACGCGTTCCACAGGAATCACGCCACCACTCACTCAGAATCCTCCCAGACTCCTCCACGCGTCCACAGGTGTCCCCACCCCCCTCTCTCTCTCTGCGCATGTACACCACGTGTCTCCCTCACATCCCTCACCGGAGCTTCACCAGAACACCACCGGCGTCCATGCAAACGCCCTAACTGCATACCGCCGGCCACCTGAACCAACTCCGGCCACCGTCCTTTCCGCCGGAGCTACCAAAAACCCAGAAAATCATCTTCTTCCTCCGATCGTTCCTCCCACACCTTCATCGTCTTCATCCCTCTTCTCCAGAAACGCCATCGCCTTCATACAAGTTTCTCCAGAAATCAACTAAAACCAACTTCATCCTCCTCCATCAAATTTCCCAGAACAACTTCAATCTTCATCCACCACTCAAATCGCCATCATCTTCATCCAATTTTTTTTCCAGACATTCATCAACCTTCAAGCAGATTTCCAGAAGAACACTCAAACCTTCAACAATCTCCATCAAGATTTTTTCCAGAACGCCGTCAACTTCATCCGTTCTTTCAAAACAACCTTCATCAACGTTTTCCAGAAATCATCTCAGATCTCCATCCACCTTCAAGCAAGATCTCCAGAAATCCACGTGAATCTTCATCCTCAGTCGAAGCAAATCCTCAGAAACTCATCGTTCTCCATCAATTTTTTTCCAGAACTCTTCGTCTTCAACAAGGAACTCATCAGGACCTTCATCGATCTCCAGATCTTTGTTTCTTCGCCAACATTCATACGCTCTTCGTCAACCACCGCCCACATTCCTCCAGGTTCTCTCCTTATTCCTTCTCTGTATCGTTTTAGCTTGATTGTTAGGTTGATTAATTTAGAGTAGATCCTCTGTTTAGTGGAACGGTAGGTTCTGTGGGGTAGATAAGATGCGATTTGGGCTTCTGAGCGTAGTTCATGATAGCGGCAGATGTTGTGAGGGTTGGATTGAAGGTGGCATTGGAGCAGTTTCAGAAAAGGTTGAGAGAGTGTTTGAGAAGCGGCTAGGGTTTGGGGGATTAGGATGATGAACAGTGCCTGAGAGGAATTAGGAGTAGTTTTGTTTGTTAGGGTTCGGATTGGTTTAGGGTTTGGATTGGGCTTAGGCCCAAGCGTAGTTGCTACGCTAACACCCCCCAAATTGCTCAATTCACCCCTCCCTGTGTGAGTCTGAGTGAGCTGAGTTGGGCCTTAGGCCCCAATTTACTTTCAACACCCCCCCTGGGCGTAAGCCCAGTAAGAAATAAACTGAGAATTTACTAGTGTTGCACCCCCCCCCTGTATTCATTTCAGATTGTTGTTTTTTTTTTAGTTATAAAATCTGGGCCCTGCGCCCAACTGCTTCTAGCACCCCCATTGAGGGCCCAATGTAGATAATAACCTGAATAGCTTGCTATTTGAACCCCATGGCATTTTCTTTTTTTATTTTTTCTTTTATATTTTCATATTAGAAATTCATAATAAATTGTAAATAAATGTTTTTCAATAATTCTTTTTTTTCAACCCTTTCATGAAAAATGTTAAGAAAATTAAATAAAAATAAAAAAGTCATTTTATTTTTATTTCCTATATTTTGTGCATATTTTCCAATTACTTGATTTTGTTTTTAATATTTTTAATGCATGCATATCATTAGAAAATTCATAAAAAATGGTAGAATTAGTCAAATAATTCCGTTCTTTTTTCTGTAGACTCGTGATTCAGTGTAGGATTTTATAGTATAAAAACATTAGCTCAATCATGCATTTTCATTCTAATTGCATTTTTTCACTATTATTGATGTTGAATAATTGGTCTGTTGATATATCTGTGTTGCTGAGTTTAATTCTTTCATCTGGTGTTGAATTTTATTTTGATTTTTTAGTATGTTATCTTAGAGCCATGTAGGTCTCCCCATAGATTTTTGATAGATTTTTGTAGGGTATTCTGATAGGATTTGTCTGAGCCTGAAGATAGGAGAAGTCTTGATGACTTCTGACTTTGAAGTTCAACTGTGGTTGAACTTCAGAGATAGTCTCCTGTGGTTTGTTGGCCTGTGGATTCTTCTTGAAGGTGGGAGCTGATGGAAGTCCTGTTGGAGCTTGCAGAGATGCAGTGGATTGAGGCTTAGTCTAGGAGCTTGTTGTCTGTTTGTGAGGTTCGAGATCCTGGAGTTTGAAGGGAGTTTATGGTACTTTCCTGAGGAAGGCACTATGAATGACCTTCATTCTTTCTTCTCACCTCTTTCTTAAGTATCCAATGATGTCGGAGCCGACTTGTGAGTTTAATTCCTCCTGAGGAGGAATGTAAACTGATCACATGTTGTTGAGCCACATGGGATACGATTCCTAAGTGGAAGTCTCCTAGCACTTTCCTGAGGAAGGTCCTATGGGTCTATTCACTTAGTTCCAGTAGTTTGTCTAGGATTTCGTAAGTATCCAGTGATGTAGGAGCCAACTTGTGAGTTTAATTCCTCCTGAGGAGGAATGTAAACTGATCACAGTTGTTGAGCCACGTAGGATACGATTCCTAAGTGTCAGCCTCCTAGTACTTTCCTGAGGAAAGTCCTATGAGTCTGTTCACTTAGTTCCCTTAGTGCATATAGGTTCTTTCCCAAATATCCAGTGACGCCGGAGCCTTCATGTGAGTTTAATCTCTCCTGAGGAGGGATGTAAACTGATCACAGTTGTCGAGCCGCATAGGATATGACTCCTGAGTAGTAACCTCCTGGTACTTTCCTGAGGAAGATACCAGGAGCTTGTCTGCTTAGCTTCCTTTCTCTGGTAAGCTTATTCTGAAGCTTGGAGAATGGGATTGATTCCTCTTGCCTAGGAGTTTGTTTAGATCCTTGCTTAGGGTTTTGATTAGATTTGTTGCTTAGATCCCTGCTTAGGGTATTGTATAGAGTTCTGTTTAGAGATAGATCAGGAGTTGTCTCAGGTTTGTTAGAGGCCCTGCTCAGGGTTAGTCTCTTTGTGTTGTTTGACTTGTGTGATATTGTGTTGCATTAGACTTAGGTGTTCATCTAGATAGTTCTGAATAGGTGCATCTTAGAAGTAGACGTTGTGTGCATGAGAAGTTGAGGTGGTCTTCCTTCTGCTTGTTTGTTATTGCGTGGCTTTGCTTGTTGGTATTTGGTAGAGCTGAGCTCCCTTGCCTCTGTGCCTTGTTTGTTTAGCTGTTGCATTCATGCATATTTTCAGTATTCATTTACGTTGCAGTTTCTTGTTTGTGGTTTAATCCTGTTGCCATGATCCCTTAGGAGCTCTGACTTCTCCGCTGCGGAGTTGTTATGATAGACATTAGGATGGTCAACCAGATGTGATGGCAGTAGGTAGATTCCCCTGTTTCTCAGCTATAGTTCTAGGGTTTCCCTTTCCTTTCTGTAGGAGCTTTTGAGTAGCTTGACCCGTAGTTAGCTGAACTACAGCTGCTCTGATTCTTCGTTCCAGACGAAGATATGTAGGCATAGGATGCGATATCCTAGCGAGCACACTAACGACTAACCTTTGTTCTCTCGCGGCTGTGCGATCGAGACTTTCCCGCTAACGACTAATTGTTATCCCTTTCTCTTGCCCGAGTGCAGTTGAGACCAGATCGTATTTGTAGGTTCCCGAGCCTTAGAGACCAGTTTGTTTTCTCACTGCTGTGTGAGAACCCCTGTGTACCCGTAGTTAGCCGAACTACGTTTGCTCTGATCTTTCATTCCCGATGAAGGTACGTAGGCACAGGACGCGATGTCCTGGCGAGCAACCTTTCCCCCGTTTAGACGTAGGAAGTCGAACTACGTTGACTCTGACTTTCCCATTGCACGAGGGAATACGTAGGCCCAGAACACCGTATGTTCTGTCGAGTCCTGTCCTTTTATTTTCTTTTCAGACCAGCCATTAGCGTAGATAGATAATACACCCTTTTACCTATAAACACCAAGCGTGGATCCCGTCGAGTACGACGGACGTGAGGGGTGCTAATACCTTCCCCTTGCGTAACCGACTCCCGAACCCAGGCTATGGTTGCGATGACCATACCTTTCCCCCGTTTTTTGCGAGGTTTACTTCGAGCGTTTCCTTTCCCGCTCTGAGGGATAAATAACGCACGGTGGCGACTCTTCTGTCAGCCGGCGCCGATTTTCGCAGTAGCGACAACGACGTATATCGATACGGTTGATCTGGTGGCCATGGTTAGTGCGACTTCTTGGTTGGTGCTTATATTCCTTAAGTCAAGTTGAGGATAATATTGAGGCTGCCATATGTTGTCAATGCACTAACTGACTTTTAGAACCCTAGTTAACTCATCTTGGCCTTTAGAAAGTAGTGAGGTAACCGGCTTTGGTGCAGACTAAAGTTGGTTGACACTCGATACTACGCTCATTGAGATCTTAAACTTGGAGGGTTTTGGTTGGCAAGTAAGTTGCCTTCTGAACAATCACCCTTGTGAAGGATCAATGATATTGAGATCCCTTAGAACCTGGTTACTTTTGTAGGACAGGATGAACCATCTAACTTCAGGGGAGGGTATTTGCCTTTGAACCTCATGCAAGCTTTTAACCTAGGACTTTGTGTGTTTTCATGCATTGCATCCATAAAGCATCTCATTGCATTGTATTTCATGGAGTTCAAATATCATTTATGGATATCGCGGGATACCATAAATAATAAAAAAATATATATAAAATGAAAAAACAAGAAAAAGATTTCCTTGGTACCTCACGACATCAGTAAATGTTTTGAATTCCATAAAATCTTCATTTACATTCACATTTTAGCATCATACTTTTGCATTGCATGTGTCTCCCGATTTCTCACACTCGGTTCTCTCACCTTCCAGTTTCGTCACCCTGAGTTCTCGGCACCAATACAACACCAGAGCTCAAACTCGGAAAAGAATGGAGGATCAGGCAAAAGAGATTGATCGCCTTAGCAATGAACTTGAAGACCTTCGAGGGGGTATGGGGCGAATGATGGAATTGTTACATGTCATGAATGCTAAGATGGACACCCAGCCCACTGTTGTTTCTGAGATTACCGGCGTTACTGTGGACCCTCCACCAAGTGTGACCGTAGCAAGGGACCCACCTTATGGTCTTGCTCCCGGTTTTGTGCCTCCTCAAGCCACTGTTCCGATTAATCAACCTGTTCAGCAAGCCGTGCCTTTGTTTTCTGAAGTTTCTAGGGGGGCTCCTATCTTTGCACCACCTGTTGTACACACTCGTGCGCAACCGTACTCCAATGAGACAGTTTTTGATAATCTTGATGAGAATGTTGAGGGTTATGAGAAACATGATAAGCTTCGTGAGGAAGTAAACACTATCGTCCAGAGATTGAAAAAGGTAGAGGGTGATCAAATTTTTGGGACTGCTGCAAGGGATGTTTGTTTGGTTTCAGGTTTGGTTATTCCCCCAAAGTTCAAAACTCCGAACTTCGATCGTTATGAAGGTGCCACCTGTCCTAAGAGTCATCTGATCATGTATTATCGCAAAATGGCTGCCCATGTCGAGAATGATAAACTGATGATTCATTGCTTCCAAGACAGTTTGAAGGGTGCTTCTTCCAAGTGGTATTTAACTTTGGACCAATCCCGCGTTAAGAGCTTTCAAGATTTATCTGACGCTTTCATCAAACACTACAAGTACAATATGGATCTGGCTCCTGACAGAAGACAGTTGCTGAGTATGTCACAAAAGAATTCTGAGTCATTCAAAGAATATGCCCAAAGGTGGAGAGAGTCTGCTTCGCAGGTAGAACCTCCTTTGACCGAGAAAGAGTTAGCTGATTGGTTTGTCGACACAGTCCGTCCAGAATTTTACGAGAGAATGGTGGGTAGTGTGACTTCAAATTTCTCCGACATCGTTGCTGTGGGTGTCAAGATTGAATTGGGTATGAAGAGTGGTAAAATGACAAATAATCATGGCGCTTCTAAGGATCAGCCGAAGAAACCTCCGTATAGCTCCCAGAAAAAGAAGGAGAGTGAGACTAATGCTATATCCTCTGGTAAACCAAGGGAACGCTTTTATCGGCATCTGCAAGGTTATGCTCAACCTCAAGGGTACCCAGTCCAATATGCTCAACAACCCTATGTGGCAGCTATTACACCTTCTTTCAATCAACAGGTTCCCATGTATCAACCTATGCAACAACCTCCTGTTTATCCGCCTCCTGTCAACTACCTACAGGCACCCATTACTCCTGCTCCTCAACAGCCAAAGAGTCCGGCTCCTCGCCAGAATATGCCGAATAGAAGAACGTATAAGCCTTGTCCGCCGATTCCAATGACTTTTACCGAGTTGTATCCCTCTTTGGTCAAGCAGGGTCTCATCACTACTCGGGCTTTGGGTCCGCCTCCTAATCCTCTACCCGCCAATTACAACGCCGCCGCTCATTGTTTATTTCATGAGGGTG
The DNA here is from genome assembly GCA_963859935.3 of Lathyrus sativus. Classification (NCBI taxonomy): domain Eukaryota; kingdom Viridiplantae; phylum Streptophyta; class Magnoliopsida; order Fabales; family Fabaceae; genus Lathyrus; species Lathyrus sativus. The sequence continues at coordinate 113,793,440 of OZ012738.1, read as the reverse complement.
CGCCTGGTCATGATCTGGAGAATTGTTATGCTCTCAAAAATATTGTCAGGGATCTATTGGAAAAGAAGATTTTGTCATTTGAAGATCCTCAACCAAATGTTAAGAAGAACCCTTTCCCTAACCATGAGAGTGTCAATGCCGTTAGTGTTGATTCGGGGGATGGTTATGCCCTTGACGTTGAACAGATTAAGACTCCTCTCAAAATGTTCCATTCGAAACTGTTTGAAGCTGGTTTAGTAGATACTTCCCACGTTGCATGTGTAAGTTGTGAAGCCAGTACTAAGGGTTGTGTGTTAGTTCAGAACGATGTTCAGAGGCTGATTAATGAGGGTGTTTTACAAGTGACAAGCCAAGCCAAGAAGGATGTAGTCGCTGTGGTTGAGCCTGTTTTCCATCAGCCTGAATCAAAGGGTAAGGTACCAGTGTTTAATTTATCAGGGGCAGGCTCCGCCAACCTCGTGTTCGATATACCAAGGTCGTATATCCCTGAAGTGAATCAGCCTAAGCCTATAGTTATTCGAAGACCGAGTCCGTTTCCTTTCAGTGATCCTAAAGCTGTGCCTTGGAAATATGACGTGACTATGATCAACGAAGAATCTGGGAAAATTATTTTGAAGCAACGACTGAAAACTGTTGAAGATGTGACCAGCGTAACTGGGGCAAGCCATGACGACTCACAATGATCGTAAACCAGACGTTCTTTCCATTGAGGCTCCGCCAAAGGAAACTGTTGCTCTTAGATTTCATAAACATTTAGAAGGATTTTTCCGACAGTTCATTTGTTTATTTATATGCATTTCTCTTTGATTAAGCATATTTAGCATGTACGAACTTGTTTATCTTTGATTAATTAATGCAACGCATATGTTTGTCTTGAATAAATCCATTCGTTTCACTCATTCAAAAAACGTTTTCATAAATCATAATGCCAACTTTACCCGATCTCTTGTTCTGATGGAGAATTGGGGGGAGGATGACGAACCCAAAACGTCAGATTTCTTGTCGTATGCTTTCGATTGAAACCCGCTGATGATGTAAGGCATTGTTTCAAATCCCAAACACTGGAGATATAAGGATGTTAATCCCTAGTCAACCCTTTGAGCCTTGAAGTAGGAGTTTTTCTTTCTTTTTAAGAACCTTCATCCTAACCTGGGGCAGGATAGGTTTCAGTTAAACCGATCGAGCGCTTAGACTCTTAAAAAGGAAGAGCCAACCTTCGAGAATTTATCCTTAGCATCTTAAGAAGTCCAATACAATGGCTATCCCTCGGTTACCTAAGGAGTGGGGCAGTCACGAGTCTTTCAAAAGATTTACACGACTTGTGCATAAAAGAATATTCAAAAAAATAAGAGCCCGCTAAGTCAAAACCTATGAAGGAGACTTAGGCAAAACTGGGGCATCCCGCTGGACTCCAAAGTTAGATCAAAAGACGTTGTCCAGGCAAAAGTTAGGGAATAAAAGCAAAACTAGAGGGTACAATAAATAATCCCTAGTAAAGAACAAAATCGTGTGAACAATTGCCATTAGAAATAGGTGAGTGACTGCCATGTCCAAAGCCTTGATAAGTTCTCGACCATAGCAAATCCGCTTGAGATATGAGCGTTCGTATCCGGTTAACTGAATTAGGATTGGAGAACATCACGAAGAATGGGTGGGTACAAATATAACTTTGAGCCTTTATCCTTTGTTTCTTAAACCGTGAACCGAGCCACGATACAACCTTTAAAAGACCTAATTGAAGTAGGACTTCGGTTGAAAGCATACTTGACAAGATCACGTTTCCTGACTCCTACGAGCTATGCTCAAAAATTCATGTTGGCATTATAATTCAAACTTATATCCTAACCAGTGATCTCGGTCACGAGTTGTTGAGGTATCTTTTTCAAAACAAAAAAAACAAAAAATTCAAGACAAATATATGCGTACATTGATAAGCTCAGGATAGGCATTTCAGGCATGATGACTTTGCTTGATATCTTAGAGATTTACATATGGACATAACCCGTGGAACTTAATGATCCTGCTAAACAGGGGCAGGCAGTTTCTCAATTCGCTTACCAACGCGAGTCTGACGTTCTTAAGAGCTATTTCCCAAAGATTTTGTCGTAACACGATTAATTTGTGCCAGTTACGTCGAGACCTGACAAATCTCTCAAAGAGTTTGAGAACAATGGGGCAACCGGACTCGGTGTTCTCTATAAAATCCTCTTGAGATGACCCTACCTCGCAACGCAAGTATCCTGGGGCACCATGTTTTTAAAGGAAACAAATGGCGACTACTATAAGGTCCTTCAAGATTAAAACCATGTGGTTCCACAACTTTCTTCATGCACCCGATGGATTTTACTCACGGCGGCCTTCGTTCCCCAGTAAATCTCAGTGTTGCAACAGGCTCCTAAACCATTGCCTCATCACAGTCCCCAGCGAGACTATAAGCTGACAGCCTTTTCTTGGGTAATCCAAAAGTGTCCCTCAGGTTTTCTTCTCCCCAGGTGAAGACATGATACTGTGCACCCAAGCAGATTACCTTTTCCCTCAGAGAATTCAGAACATTTAAAACCAGATTTGGTTCCACCATTGATCCTTCTCACCCATGATTGACGTATTGGTTGCGGAGAACGTAGGGTATTTCCGTCGAGATGTTTATTTCATCTCTCGTCCCGTCTCTAGTCTGTTTCGTCAGCATACGCAAGGGCATAAGCATCACATGCCTATTTCATTACATATTTCATTACATATTCATTACATATTCATTACATATTCATTACATATTCATTACATACTCATTACATACTCATTTCATAACATCTTGCATAGTTACATACATAGACATCAACATACATTCATATTAACATATCCATTAACATACGCGATAACATGCACAGGTTCATCGTGTCTCCATCATTGGTCGTTACCACCGAGTAATTGGGGTTTGTCCATTCTCTCCAAATAGATTGTCAGCCCTAAGCATAAAATGCTTACTTGTTTCCAGTTTCCCCACAGAGCTCGATCCTCGTGGATGACGGTTACTTCAGCTATCTTTCCTCGCCAGGATTAGATATTTACCCTTCGAGATCATTCCCTCGATGGAGTTTTGATTTCCAGTCTTCTTTCTAGCTCGATCCTAGATTGAATCTCAGTCTTGTCGGTCGTCAATCCCAACCGGACGTGCATTTATTTTGCACCTTCTAAAATTTTCACCATACATTGGCAGATACGCGACTATCTCGCTTGAGAAGTTTATCACTGTACCCGGACGTGCATTTATTTTGCACTATCTTTCAAGAAAATCAACTACAATCCTTTACAGATACACGCCAGTTCGCGCCTGGAAAATATATCAGTACAACACTTTACAATCCTACATGTTACAACATCGGTACAACACTTTACATCTTACAGCATCAGCATACGACATTTCTCACCTAAGAAGTCGATCATATCCTCGTCACGACTCGCAGCAAATGGCCATCTCCATGGAGCAGTTGGGCCTCCATTTCCCTGCCGTCTTGAGGTTTGAACCAAATCGTATTCAGGAGAGCACGATCTTGAGTTACGGGGAGGTTTGAGCAGTTTCATATTCAGGAGAGCACGATTCTGAAGTTATGAAGAAGTTCATTTATCCTTTAGTAAAAGAAGGAGCGGAATCATATTCAGGAGAGCACGATTCTGAGTTATGAGGAAGTTCAGTTGGCCGTTTTTCAGGAGAGCACGATTCTGAAGAATGAAGAAATTTCAGGAACCGAATCATATTCAGGAGAGCACGATTCTGAGTTATGAGGAAGTTCGATTACCCAGTTTCATATTCAGGAAAGCACGATTCTGAAGTATGGAAAAATTCATTTACAACCAAATCATATTCAGGAGAGCACGATTCTGAAATATAAGTATATTCAGTCATCCAGTTTCATATTCAGGAGAGCACGATTCTGAAATATGAGTATATTCAGTCATCCAGTTTCATATTCAGGAGAGCACGATCCTGAAGTATGAGGAAGTTCAGTTTACCCTTTTCATGTTCAGGAGAACATAATCTTGAAGCATGACGAAGTTTATTTATCCTTCAGTAAGAGAAGAATCAGAATCGTATTCCAGGCGCCGACCTTAAATGCGAGAAGATTTATTTATCAGATAAGCAGCAGCCTCTTTATTTGAGTGCTTATCCATTTTTTGCACATAAGTCCCTTCCAACGATAAGTGACAGTTCTCCCTCGAGAAGCTTATCAGGGCAATTCCCATCAAAGTCCAGTTATTTTGGCATACAGTCGGTCTTTACCCTGTATATTTGCTACGGAGTTCCGAAAAGTCCGTTTGATCCTGTCACGAGGGGTAGTTTACAGAAGCTTGGATGTTATTCCTTGCTCAATGCTCCAGCATTCTGTAATCGATCTTACAATCGTACGTGATCCAGTTTTATTTTTAGATTCCCCAGTGGAGGCCGTCTCATAGGTACCATCTCCATTCGAGGATCTCGTTCCTTCTCTAAAAGTGACAATTGGTCATTCGCACCAGTTGACTATCATTTTTAGAATTCCCCAGTGTTGTACTGTGTCCCAGCGCGTTGTTTTCCCCAGTGTGTTCTTCTCGTAGCGTCTGTCCCTGTGTCGTCGTATTCGTCAGCATTTTCGCATTCATCATTTCAACATACGCATCATATCATATTCATGGCATCGTCTGCATTAGTCTGTTCTCGTTTTGTCTATAGCATTGCATATCGCCACATATAAGGGCAAAATTTTCGGTTATCTATATTTAAATCCCTCCACCATGATTCCTTGAGTCTCGGCCACTCAAATCATCCGGTGTAGTTATTTAAATAGGGGCAACTGTAATACCCCAAATTTTACCCTTTCTTTTTTATTTTTATTTCAAATTCTTATTAACTTAATAAATTAACCTTTTTTTTTAAATCTTGTTTTTTTTAACTAATAATAATTTAATTAAATTTTTTTTATAACTTTACTAATGTTTTTTTATTAACTTTTTTTTTCTATTTAGTTTATTTATTTAAATCAGTTTAAGCTCTTCTTACTAACTTTTAGAATTTAGATTAAAATTTATTTTTTTTTTCTTTTCTTTAAGAGTAAATTTTTTTTTTATAGCTTTTTTTAAATTAATTTCTAACACATTTTTTAATCAAATTCTAATATTTTTTTTTTAAAAATAAAAATCTAACTTCTTTTTAAAATTAAATCTTTTTTCTAACTTTTTTTAAATCTTTTTCTAACTCCTCTTTAAAGTTAAATCTTTTTCTATCTTTTTTAAAATTAAATCTTTTTTTCTAACTATTTTTAAAGCTAAATCTTGTTTTCTAACTTTAAATCTTTTTTTTCTGACTTTTTAAAATTAAATCTTTTTTTCTAACTTTTTTAAAATTAAATATTTTTTTCTAACCTTTTTAAAACTAAATTTTATTTTTTTCTAACTTTTTTAAAATTAAATCTTTTTTTCTCTAACTTCTTTTTAAAATTAAATCTTTTTTTCCTCTAAATTCTTTTTTAAAATTAAATATATTTTTTTTTTCTAACTATTTTAAAAAAATTAAATCTCACCTTTGTCACTTTTTTTGTTCTTTATTACTTTTACTCTAAATTTTTCTATCTTTCATTAAAAAAAATAACAAAAATAGTTTTTTATTATTATTTAATTATTATTTTCGTATTTTGATTAAATCATTTTTTAAAATATTATTTTTTTTCACTTTTTTTCTAAATTATTCATAAAAATATCCAAAAAATCATAAAATAAAAAAATATTGAAAAATTTTGTTCCTTTTATAATATTTTTTATTTTAGGAATCAATAGGATTATTAGTTTTTATTTTAAGTTTATTTTAATTATTTTAAATTATTTAAATTTTATTTTTTCTTAACTAATTATTTAGTTTGAGCTTTAAAATGGGCTTTAGGGACATTATTGACAATTTGGTGTTAACCCTAATTTGTTCCCTATATATACATGTGTTGCCTTGTTGGAAAGGGGAGGAGAATGAAAAAAACCTAAGAGGGGTCAGAAGGTTTTCTTCAGAAAAGAGGAGAGAGAGGGAGAAACAAAGGAGATCCCCAGAGAAGAAAGGCGGTCGTTCCCACAACTCGTTAGAAGGATTGGAGCTCTCCAGTGTTCCCTTATTCAAACCTTTTTCACATTTACCGAAGCAAACCTCCGCTTCGTAGGTTAAATTACTAAACCTTTTGTCTTTTCATGTTTATGTGCATATTTTGCCATGTTAATGTGTTTAGGTCCGTTAAATTACTAAATCCTTTGCATTTTTCATATTTATTTGCATCCTTGCCATGTTAACCTTCATTGTTGTTTAGATCCGTAGATTTTGATCTGTATGAACCATGATTGTGTCGTATAGGATTATTTGCATGTCCATTAATTGTCTGTTTGCATTTGCAATTCTATTGTTATTTTTTTTATCAAAACCTTTTTCAAAATCAAAACCTTTTTTTTATTAAAACTAAAACATTTTTCCCAAAAAAAACCTTTTTTGTTCCCGTAAACATTTTTTCCCAAAAAAAAACCTTTTTTGTTCCCGTAAACATTTTTTCCCAAAAAAAACCTTTTTTGTTCCCGTAAACATTTTTTTCCCAAAAAAAAACCTTTTTTGTTCCCGTAAATTATTTTTTTCAAAAAAATCCTTTTTTTTGTTCCCGTAAACTTTTTTTTCCAAAAAAACCTTTTTGTTCCCAAAAAACATTTTTTTTATATATAATTTAAACTTAACATTTTTTTATATAATTTAAACTTAAATTTTTTTAACTAAGTAATTCCATTTTAAAATTAAAACCTTTTTTTATATATATAATTAAAATATTAAAAAAATTAAAACATTTTTTTACATAATTAAAATATTAAAAAATTAAAACCTTTTCGTAAGGAACTCCTTATGTTTGCCGTGTCATTTTGTGTACCTTTTATTTTCTTTATTCCTGCATTTCATTTGCATGCTTGAGGTTGAGATGTGCTTGTGGTGGCCACAGCCCCACACTATTTTCCTCCCTCACTTCATTCTAAGTGTCATTACATATTTTCATATTCTTCATGTTTTCAGAAATGTTTCTTTGTTTCTTTATACACTCTGCCTTTATTACTTTTCTTATTTCTGTACCTTAATTATTCCTCCATATAATGATTTGTCATATTTTCACATTTTTTACAGTTTTATCTTTCCGAAGGATTAGGTCCAGCCTTTTGGCCGCCGAGTCAATAGCCTTACCCCTTTAATGGATCAAACCCTGTTTAGCCTAGGTGTCCCGCCATGGGCAAAATTGCTTTTATCCTAGTCTTAGGTCCAAGAGTCGCCGCACTCATTTTAGGGTTTCCCGCCGCGGAATCCCTAATTTAACCCTAATTACAACTTAACATTTCAACGTAGAGATTTGGAGTTTCTACACTCCACGTAAGCGTGTCCTTAAGATGCGTTTATTCCCCATTGAGACCTTGACCACAGTCAAGAAGTCTCTAACCTCCCTTTTGAGGGGAACTACGATTACTCTGATTCCACTCCCGTAAGGATACGTAGGCACAAGATGCGATGTCTTGCCGAGTAAACTTAGAATTAACCCCTTAGGTTTATTTTCTCACTTTTAATCTTTTGTACATATACCTTAAGCAAATAAATAAAGCAAATAGTAAACATCTGAACAAAAGGTTCCCGTAGAGTACTACGGAAGTTTAGGGTGCTAATACCTTCCCTAAATTTAACCAACCCCCGAACCCTAGATCTTTCCCCGCATTGTGTTTACGATGCAAAAATAGGTTTTCCCTCTTTTGACCTTTTCCTTCGGATAAATCAAAGAGCGGTTGTGAATTGAATTGCGATTCAAACTAATTAATAGTTTGTGATCCTATTTCCACCGCAACATAAGGCTTAGCAAGATATGATGGTGGGTCGCGTTGTACAGGTTTTGGTGAAATTGAAATGGTTGTACGCAGGGTGTGAAGTTAACTGCTGTAAAAAAATTGGATAATGACTATCAATTTTTTTTGGATTTTATGAATTTAGAGACTATGGTGCATGCGTTTGTAATTGGGACCTGTTGCATCGCTACGAAGAGGAGCCGACAAGGATAGAAGAGTCGCCACCATTCGTTATTTATCCCAAAAGAGGGAAAGGGAACGATCAGAGAAAACCTACGAAAAAGAAAAAGACAGGTCATCGCAACCAAATCTTGGGTTCGGGAGTCGGTTACGCAAGGGGAAGGTGTGAGCACCCCTTACGTTCGTCGTACTCGACGGGATCCACGCTTGTTATCTATCTAAAGGGTGTTAATCTATCTAAGCGACAGGTCACAGGGACAAAAGAAAATAAAAGAGACTCGATAAAGCATCGCCGCTCTATGCCTACGTACTCCCTCGTACAATGGGAAAGTCAGAGTCAACGTAGTTCGGAAAACTACGAGTGAAGGTGGAGAAGGTTGCTCGCCAAAACATCGTCGTCTTGTGCCTACGTATCCTTGTCTGGAACGAGAAATCAGAGCAAACTTAGTTCGGCATAACATGACCACATGTTGGTTCAAGTGTTTTAACCGAGTAGGGTTAAATCTTCATTCTAGCAGTTAGGTGATGCTCGACCATTGGAGACTTAAGCGTTACCTGTTTGCGGTAGAACCAAGAGTTAACAACACTCTTTTATGAGAAAAGGTTTTCAATTAATCCCGAAGGATAAAAAAAATTCTGAAGTTTTTTTTAGTCTTTTAAGAAGAAGAAGTGAATTGAATTGTGTTTGTAATTCATGTTGCGCTAAAGACTATGACTTAGGAGCGAATGCGTCGCATATCGCCCAAAGGGCATACACTAAACACTCTAGAAAATTGAGAGGAGGCCCCCCAATCATCATTTCCCAAATTCTTAAGGCTCATAGCGTACAACACTCATTATTCTTTATTACATGCCTTGGAGAAGTTTTGAGATGAGAAGAGAAGACACACTCTAAAAGAGAGACTAAACTCAACCTAAAGTTATCATGCAATGTACACCTATGATTGAGATTAAGGAAAGACTACTCTAATGTTATCATGCTTGGACCACCACCTAGTGTCTATCTCACCCCAAATGAATTAGGATGAGAGTTCTAAGGGATCATGGCAAAGAAGAAAGAAGAAAAAAGAGAGATCAAACACAAATGAGAAAGAAGATAAAGATGCAAACATACAATGCAACACAAAGATGAAGAGGGAGGAAAAAGTGTGGGGGTAACAACCACCATAAGCACATCTCAACCTATTCAAGCAAACAAAGGTATGCAAAACAAGTGAGAAATGCAAACACAAGAACTTAAACAAGTTCAAGCCAAAAGTGAGATGAAATGGGAGAAATAGAATTCCTACAACCACTTGAGCATCAATCACCAAACCAAAAGGCAAGCAAATAAGAAAGATATGAAGGCATGATCAATGTGAGGATGTGAGAATAGGCTTGGGAAGAAAGCAAGATCAAATGAAATCTCAACCACAAACATCACAATGATCATGCAAGAAAGAAACCAAAAGAAAGTTCTCAAAGTGGCTTCTCATCCAAGTCAAACTCAAAGTGAAAATCCAAAGCACCAAATCAACTTGAATGAGTCCCCAAGGTCCTAGGACAGAAGTGAGAACAAGATAAGAGAATGCACAAAGGAAATAAGGAAGCAAAGCATGGCAAGTTGCAAGATGAGGCATGGTAAAGAACCTAAGTTCTAAACACTTTCAACATTCAACATCAAATGGAAAGCCTTAAACAAATGCAACTTGTAACACAAACCACACAAATGTAGGACCTATAAATTTGCAACCAGCAACTTCAACATGTTAAGAATGTGAATCAAGAGGATTTGGAAGCATATGGGATCCACAAGGGCCATCTCCCACAAGAACTAGGTCAACTAGTGTGTGTGAACCATTCTTAGGGTGACTTGACTTGCAAGGTACACCAAAAATAGAAAAATGATTCAATAAAATCCAAATAAAATACCCAAAGCTCACCAAGAAGTTGGAAACCAGAGGACAAAGCATCAAAGTCAAAATCCAATCAAAGCATCACCAAAGGAATTGATCCACTAGAGTGCTCCACTTTGAAAGACATTTGTCAAGGGTCAAACAAATGCACATGAAAGTCAACCAAAAATAGGTCAAACCTTGACCAAAACCAACCTCAAAGACACCTCAACTCATCACCAAAATGAGGAGGAAATCTCACTCGTTGGTGGTTTCAATTGGTCAACAAACAAGCAAGAATTAAATGGAAATAAACATAAAAACACTTCCAATCATTAAATTCAAATTAAATTGAAAAATAAATGGAAATTGAAATTAAAAATTAAATAACACATTAAAGTGTTAGAAAATATTTTTGGTTGAATTTTATCATGATTGGAAGTATTTTTAATAAATTAAAATCAAAACAAAAATAAAATAAAGAAAATAAAACAATTAAAACTCAAAACGGTGCAAATAACAATGATTCACGTTGAAAACCAATGGGCTGATCAAAAGAGGGGTATGGATAACATAAAAAGCCTAATCCACCCAGCCAGAATCAAAGCGCTGCGTTTCATTTAATGATATGGCAGTCAACATCCACGCGCGCAGGTCAAACACATCTGGATCGTTCATCTGAGCTAGTCAAAGATTCCACTCAATGACACATCACCTTCACCTGCGTTTGAACCAGACGCCGGAGCCTTTGCTCCGGTCTTCTTCTCCGGCGAGGTGGCCAGAGTTCAGATCTATAAACCTCAATAAAACTTGCCAAATCTTATATCAAAATGAAGCTGAAGTAACATACATTCCAAATCCAGGCTCCATTTGTTTTAAACATGTGTAAATAAGGAGAATCGAACGGATTAAATTTGGAATACACATCTGAAAACTTTATCAAACATGGAAATCAAACATTCAAACATGGCCTACATGAGGTAGGGCTTCAGATGCAGCCAATATGGACCTAATTCAGTGCCTAACATGAGAGAAAAGTTGATTGGAAGTTTACCTAACGGAGACACTCCGTTGGTGCTTCTACAACTTGCTTGCTTGCTCCAAAAGATGCAGATCCACTCCAATTTGCTTGAGGAAGAAGCCTCTTGCTTCAATTTGAGTTGAACTACCTTGGATCTTGATTCACGATTTTGAATTTTTCTCTCTAATTCCAAAACTGATTTTGCTTTTCCCTCCACGAAAATGCACTTCTCATCATCCAAAATGAAAATGGAACTTATATATGATGGATTTGGATGGGAATTAGAGGCCCATGAAGCCTGGTTGTCATGTAATTTGAAAATGCCAAAAATATAAATGCCTTCTCATGCACACGTGAAAACTACTTCTAACACACATGGAAATGGCTTGGATTTGCAGCTGATAACTTGAATTACACATTGGAATTGGAATGGGCTTTGTTTGTGGTCCAATTATGAAGTTTGAATGAGAAACTTCTTTGTGAAGTAAGCCTCATTTTCTTGTGTTTTTTCTAGCATAAACCAAGATAATTTTGTGCATTTCACTTGTTGGAACCTTGTGAATAAAATTGAATCAAAATATGGCATGAAAAAGACCTATAACCAATTCAATTCAAATCATGATTTTAAGTTCATTTTCACTTGAAATTTCACACCCAATGTCCATAATCACTCATAATTCATGCCAATATTTAGTTTCATAATGTAATTGAAGTCATTTGGAGCAACTTTCATGTTGGTTGAAGTTTCATTTGAAGTACTTAAGTGCATGAGAATGACCCATAATGAAAATGGCCTATAATCAAAGTTTCCCAAAATACCCTTGACCTGTAAGCTCTATAACTTGAGTTCCACAAATGATATCAAGGACTTCTAGGACTTTTTGGAAAGCTAATATCATGAGGAATAACTTTCATGTTCATCAAAAGTTGAGGAGAAACTTGGTTCTAGGTCAAACGGGCTTTGGAAGTGAGTTGACTGAAAAATATGTTCATCTGAGACCTATAACTTGATGGCATTATAACTTGAGTTCCACAAACCCAATGGATGATTTATAGTACTCAAAAGAAAGCTTAGAACATCCCCTACAAGTCTCATGCTTACATGAAAATGATACTCAACTTGTATCTTAAGGTAAATGGTACTTGAATTTGGATACTAAAGAAGGGGATTTTACATTGAAATCCTTTGAAACCCTAATTTAGTAACTTCTTAGACTCTTGATTCTCCTTGATTTGAGATTAATATGACATCCTAGATGTCTCAACATGACTTCCCATGACTCCAATGATCTAAAAACAAATCTCCAACTCCTTCAAGCCCATAGTTGACCTTGAACTAAGCAGATGAAACCCTAGGTGCACACCTTTTGACTGCAACCTCTTGCAAGTGAAATGAATGGATAGACCAACTCCCCAATGACTTCAAAAGCACTCAAAGATCTTCCCAAACACCTCTTATCCATAAACATGGCCTTGTGAACCCCTGATGATCCTCAATTGCCCTCCAAGGTAGGAGGTAAGCAACACTTGTCAACCTTCTCTCTCAGAGAGCTTTGATCACTTCTTGATGATTGTAAGCCTCTGATGAATTGAGTAAGCACTCTTGATTGAGTTTTATACCCTTGATAACCTTCTCTTGAATGGCACACTTCCCTTGATCCCCTGAAAAGGACAATGTTATGCAATGTAAATGCTAAAGAAAGAAATGAAACATAAGCCAAGTAAAGAAAAAGGTTGGGAAAATTTTGGGGTACAACAGCTGCCCCTATTCAAGCGACTTGGACCTGACTGGGTGAAAAGCGAACGGATTTCAAACAATCAAGGTAAAAGACGGTTGAATACCCAAGAACCCGGAAATTTGCCAATCGCAGAAATAGAACTGCAAACTGTTACTAGAACAAAAATCTCCGGAAATAACTGAAGCTGATAGTTGCAACGGCAACAAACTAACTGATTATCAATCAGAAAGCATTGACACGCAGTCGGAAGAAACATCCGCTATCGCAGGAAACGACACTAAGTCGGAAAGATCATCTGATATCACCATCAGGCATCTATTGAAACAATAGGCGTCGAACCCGAAGGACAGCTCAACACGAAGCTGAGAACAAAATCTGACATCGCTGCCAGGCATCTGTTAAATAAAAACAAGCATCAAACCCGAAGTCCGTCTCAACACACAGATGAGAAGAAACATCTGACATCGCTGCCAGGCATCTGTTAAATAAAAACAGGCATCGAACCCGAAGGCCGTCTCATCCCGAAGCTGAGAAGAAACATCTGACATCGCCGCTAGGCATCTATTAAATAAAAACAGGCATCAAACCCGAAGGTCGGCTCAACCCGTAGCTGAGAAGAAGATCTGACATCACTGCCAAGCATTTGTTAAATAAAAACAGGCATCGAACCCAAAGACCGGCTCAACTCGAAGCTGAGATCATCTGCTGATCCAAGCAGGCATTCGCTAAATAAAACCGAGCATCGAACCTGAAGGCTGGATCAACACGCAGTTGATAAGTGAATTTAACGGCAATTCACAAGAGAAACTCCGTTGGGGAAAGAGAAACTTAACCAAGCAACTCTGTTGGGACGCACATGATAAGTATGAACTCATCCATCAAAGATTTCGCCATGGTCTGGGTACCATACGGGCTAAAGAATCACATCACACCTCGCCATGGTCTGGATACCACGGGAGCAAAGAACAAAAACATTTGTCGGGATCTGGATACCGCACGGACAAAGTAAATCAGCATAAATTGCCATGGTCTGAACACCACCCGGGCAAAAGTAAATCCACCATATGTTGGAGATACACCTGAAAACAAAGAGGTAATAACCTGACTTATGTTTCATATGCATATGTTTGAATATGGCGTAATGCTCCATACGAAATGGAAATGCTACGTGTTTCTGAGAATGATATGCACAATGCAAATGCACCAGAACCGAATCAACAAAATAAATGCTGAAAAGACAAAGCCAACTCCGCCGAGGGGAGAAGTGGAATATGCCAATTACGATTGGACTTACACTGGGAAACAAGCCCTAGATGGCCTTTCAGACTACCACTTCTAGGGAACAAACGACCCTACTAGGGAGATAACACAACATGCTAAACAATAACTCTACTCTGACGGAGATCAAATCAAATCCCGCTGAGAGAAAAATGCCCTGAACGACCTTCCAAGATACAACTCTCCTGTGGAATATACGACCCGACCGGGGAAAGACAACCAAATGCTGGACATGAGTCTAACCTGCTGGGGAAATCAACAACTCCGCAGGGGATAAAAATCAATCATTGAGATTAACTTCGCTTTACTGGGAAATCAGCCATGAATGGCCTCCTAGAATGCCGAAGTCCTTCTAGGGTACAAAATACACCTCTGGGAACAACCCTGCTCTGCCAAAGATCAAAAATCTGACCTACCGGGGATTACTCAGCTGGGGATAACCAAATAAGATTTACTGGGAAATTATCCCACAATCTCTCTGCTAAGGATAAATAATAGCAATTTCCGAATCAAACCTGATCTGCGGGGAAGAATAACCACTCTTCTTACTTCTATAGGGATTAGGAGTCAATGGGAAAATATTCAAACACTTGCTTTGACTCTGCCGGGGAATCAACCTCTGCTTTGGGAATAAATCTCCAATTAAAACCCCGAGGGAATACCAAGTCAAACGGCTAGACTCTGTGGGGAATCAAAATCCTGAACTTGCTCCGCTGCTGGGAAAACTGTTCCAAACCTTCCTGGTGGAGAGAAATCTAATCTCGACTCGCTGAGGAGTAAGTGCGTACCTACAACCTGCTGGGGATACAGACACATACTGTCGCAACTGCGAAAAACAGAAGAGTTGCCACCTTTCATTATTTATCCCAAAGAGAGGAAAAGGAAACGATCGGAAAAACCTAATGAAAAAGGAAAAGACAAGGTTATCGCAACCAAGTTCTGGATTCGGGAGTCGGTTACGCAAGGGGAAGGTATGAGCACACCTCACGTCCGTCGTACTCGACGGGATCCACGCTTGTTGTCTATCTAAGAGTGTGTTTAGACTATCTACATTACATGCCCACAAGACAAAAAGAAAAGAAAAGAGACTCGGCAGAGCATCGCCGCTCTGTGCCTACGTATTCCCTCGTGCAATGGGAAAGTCATAGTCAACGTAGTTCGGCTAACTATGGGTGAAAGGGGGGAAGGTTGCTCGCCAAGACATCGCGTCTCTTGCCTACGTATTCTCATCTGGTATGAGAAATCAGAGCAAACGTAGTTCGGGCTAACGAGAACACCGGTTGGTTCAAAATGTTTTACCTGAGGAGGGTTAAACCTTCGCTCTAGCAGTTAGGGACAATGCCTGTTTGCGGTAGAACCAAAGCTTAACAACACTTTTTTTTTATGAAAAAGGTTTCCATTATTAAGATCCTGAAGGATGAAAAAGGTTTGAACTTTGTTTGTGTTTTTTAGAGAAGAAGTGTTTTGAGTTTAATTTGTACTCATGTTGCACTAAAGACTATGACCTGGAAGTGAATACATCGCATATCGTCCAAAGGACATACGCTAACATTCTAGACAATTGAGAGGCAACTACCCAATCATCATTTCACAAGTACTTAAGGCTCGTAACGCATAACATTTGTTAACCTTTACTAAGTGTTTTGATATGATTTGAAGATGAGAAGGAGAGAGGACAAACTAAAGGGAGACTAACTCAAACCTAGTAGTTGTCATGCAAAATGGTCCTATGATTGAGGTTAGGGAATGCTACCTAAGGTTTATCATAATCTCAAAGAGATTAGAGATCCTAAGGGGAACATGGCAAAGAAAAAGAAGGGAAGAGCAAACGGAAATGCAAGTATGCAAACACGTAATGCACAAGTAGAATGAAGTGAGGGAGGAAAATAGTGTGTGGGGCAGCAACCGCCACAAGCGCATATCGACCTCAAGCATGCATATGAAAGGCAATAACATGCAATAAGAGCAAGCAAAACATGAGCATGCAAGCACATCATCACTTTGAACAACACATACAAACATGTGTATCCAAGCGAAAAACAAAATGCGCATCGATGAAGTCTCGATTAAACAATCAAACAGCGACAAAATGTTTAAAACATTTCACCCTTGATGCATCATATTGATCTACGATGATCCGATGTGAAACAATACTCAAACAAACAAGAAAAACAACAAAACAGGCCTGCTGGCACAGTGTTAATCGGTTAACGCCTGAGGTTAACCGATTAACCACTTAAAAATCTGGAAATTTGTACATGTTAATCGATTAAAACCAGGAGTTAACCGATTAACACCTTGAAAACTTTGAAAATTTTGAATATCTGAAATGGTTAATCGGTTAACCAAATGTGTTAACCGATTAACACTGTGTCAACAGCAGAAAAACAACAACAAAGCAGTATTTTCAGCAAATAAGCACTTATCCGATCAACCGGATGATCGCATTATCACTTAATCACGAAATTAAACCAGCAAATAATGATTCAAACAACATATGGACATATTAACACAACAAGATAATGGATCAAACCCATCAAAACTCAATCAAATATGAAAATCCACATGATTATGCAAATAAGCTAAAAATAGATTCGGATCAAGAATTTCCAACCTACGAAGCGGGATTTGCTCCGGTTAGTGTTGATTCATTGGAAATAAGCAGATCGAAGCAAGAAAATCGTAGATTCTTCGAGATCCAAGTATGTTCTTGTTGCAGAAGTGAGGATTTACCAAGATCAAGCCAAAATAAGCCAAATAATGACTTCTAAAATCACTTCCAAGTTCAGGTCCAATTTTGCACGAAAATTGGATGAAGAAATTGATTCAATGGAGAGAGTGGATGAAGGTTTAACTTTTAGAAATCGCGGATTCCAATGAAGAATCAATGATTTCAATGAGAAGAGCTTTGGTGAGGGTTTTGGAATTGGAAAAATTGAGAGAGAATTGAGAGAGAATGAGATCAATTCTGAAAATGAAATGGAAATTATGAGAGATTAGCTTGCTTTGGTTTGGAGTGAATCACTTAAATATCACTTAGGCTTGGATCCAAATGAGAGGTTTGGATTATGGTTTGTGAAATTGTGGATTGGAATTAGGAATGGGCATTTGGAGGGAAAATGAAATTAGCCACAATTCAAATATGTTCTAGATCCTTCCCAAAGTGAAAATCATATTTGCACATGACCAAAATTGGGCCCCAAAATGGCTTGCATTGAAAATTCACGTGCAGAGGCAAAATCTGCACTAGTTAATCGATTAACCATATAGGCTAATCGGTTAACCCCTTCAAAACTTCAGATTTGACCTGATTTTGACTTGGTTAATCGATTAACCGTATTGGTTAATCGGTTAACACCTTCAAAATTTGAATTTTGGCGCCTTTTTGAGGGAAATCTGCCCGTTTGCCTGTTTCTTGACGTTTTAAGCCTTGTTCAACTTCTGAAACTTGCTTTTGAATATCATAACCATGAAGATGCTTGAGATAGCCTGAATGCTACTTTTTGAGCTGAAAATATCCTGCAATATAAAATAAAACCGGTCGCCCGACCGCTGGGCAAAATAAATGCCAGAGCCTCTGATGCTCGATGTTCAGGTTCATGCGCTGAGATGAAAATTGAGCCACGGGAAAACCTTGATCCCTTGTCTCAAGAATGAATACTATGCAAATGCAGAAATGCAAAAATGCAAAGAAACAAAAGTCAGACGCTGTCAAAACGGAAAGGAAAATTTTGGGGTGCTACAGCTGCCCATATTCAAACAACTTGGACCTGAAGGGAGGAAAAGCATCCACTTTCAAACATTCAAGGTATAAGGTGATTGAATACAAAAGAACCCGGAAATTTTCACCCTACGGGGATGCCAAACGGCGAATACCAACCAAGAGTTGGAACACAACACACTGGGGATAGCAATCCAATACGATCTTCATCCAAAAGATACGAACCAAGAGTTGGGATAATAGTTAAAGGATACCAACCAAGAGTTAGGATACCGAACCCTGCTGGGGGATAAAAGGGAAAATTAACCCAATAGCCTTGTGACGACTTCATTGGGGAAAGAGCAGACTAACCAGACGACTCTGCACGAGACAAACATCCATCAAAAGATACCGTCCAAAAGACAGGATAATACTTACTCTCCAGGGATAATAACCAAGCACCACTAGCCTAAAGTTGTAACCACCGCAACATTAACCAAAATTTAAATGGCGAGACGAATTTGCTAGGGAGGTATACTGACCAAAACTCGGAATCAACAACCAGAGAACAAAGGTTACTAACCAAGAGTCAGAATAACGTCAACAAGATGACCAAACCGGATATTACGACCCTACTAGGGGAGTCAAAGACTACCAACCGAAAGTTAGGACAATGAACAGACATCCAAGATCGACCCTACTGGGGAATCAAAGACTACCAACCAAAAGTTGGAAAACGTCCACCAAACCTTACCAACCAAAAGTTGGGATAATGACTCCGCTGAGGAATGGAGGAGGACTACCAACCAAAAGTTGGAACAACAATCAATCAACCAACAGACCACCAACCAAAAGTTGGGATAACAACTGCGGGGGATAACATCCAACCAAGAGTTGGGAAACAAAGCTACTAACCAAAGTTAGGATCACCAGGAAAAATCCTCATCAACCAAAAGTCGGAACCAAAGCTACTAACCAAGAGGTAGGATAAAAGCTACTAACCAAGAGTTAGAATAAAAGCTACTAACCAAGAGTTAGAATGGAAGCTACTAACCAAGAGTTAGGATAAAAGCTACTAACCAAGAGTTAGAATAACAAAGATTTCCAACCAAGAGTTGGAACAAAGACTCTGCGAGGGGAAACCAGAGATTACCAACCAAAAGTTGGGATCACCTTCTAGGCCAACTAAAAGTTGGGATACCAAACACAATAATTTGGACTACGCTGGGGAGTACCAACCAAAGGTTAGAATCCCCGACTTTGCTGAGGAAAATAAGGATTAACCACCAAAAGTTGGAATAACATCCAAACGCCACTGGTTCACCAACCAAGAGTTGGAATAAAACAAAGATTACCAACCAAAAGTTGGAATAAAGATTCTGCAGAGAAAATCAAAGATTACCAACCAAAAGTTGGAATAACACATCCCAGAAATTACCAACCAAAAGTTGAAGAACCAAGCACAATAATTTGGACTACGCTGGGGATTACCAACCAAAAGTTGGGATAACGCACCCAAAACAGGTAGGCAACAGAATCAACCGACTCACGACTTGCAAAGAGGGGTTCACAACAACTGACTCTGCCAAGGAACATCAGTTCACTAAACAACTCTGTTGAGGGAGCAATGTCTGACCAACAGACTCGACCAGGGAAGACAACACTTGCAAGTGACTCACCTGGGGAAAACAAAGACATTTAACCAAACGAACCAGCTGAAGAAAGAAAACGTTTAACCAAACGACTAGCCGAGAATAATCCGATAAAATGGCCAACCTAAAGATCCACACCAATCAGGGATAACATGAAAATCACCTGAATTAAACAACCTCTAGCACCAAACCTGGCTTATGCTTCAGATGCATATGTTTGAAAATGGCATAATGCTCCATATAAAATGGAAAAGCTACGCATTTGGGAGGATGCTATGCAAAAATGCAAGTGCAAAGGGACCGCCCCAACAACATAAATGCTGGAGAGAAATGACCAACTCTGCCGGGGAGAAAGAGGACGTGCTGAGTATAATCGGACTCATACTGAGGAACAAACAAGCCCTGGATAACCTCCTTGTAAAGCACCACTCGAATACAACCGTTCTAAAGAGAACAAAAATCCACTCTGTGGGGAATCAAAACTCAGCTGAGGAAAAGCCCTGGAGGCTTCCTAGAAAACAACTCTTATGGGGATCAAATGCTTAGGCTAGAGAAACGCCCCGAACAGCCTTCCAACACTCTAGGGAATAAACACACTCGACCGTGGAGAACCGTTCAGAATACGACCCTACCGGGAAGTAAAGTAAACTGCCGGGAAATAGCTCCACTCTGCTTGGAAAGAAATTTCACCCTGTTGGGGAATATCAAATACTTCTACTGATAGCTCCACTCTACCGAGAAAAGGATCACGCTTCGCCTAACCATCTGTCATGTCAAGGGAATCAGCACTGAACTCTGCTCGAGAAAGAAACCCTGAATACCGATACTACCGGGAAAACACCAGAAAATCGACTCTGTTGGGGAGAGGGCGTCAAAAACTCTCCGCTGGAGAATAATATGCTGAGAAAAAACCTACCACGTCGGGGATTAGCCTTTGCAGGGAGACGAAACCATATTCCATTGGGGATTCACTACACACCTCTGCTGGTGATGCCTGACCTGATAGTGAGACTCTGCAGATAAGACAAAATCTCTGCTAGGGGAGAAATGAATCTGTATTATAATTTCAATGCCATGGAGGAACACATCTGCTGGGGGGATCTTCCATCCTGTAATAAAACCAAAGAATACACGCATACAAAATGGTTACCTCAGTTACCATTCATGACACTTACCACACGAGCAAAGTCATTTGCTTTTGTTACGCCCTGTAAAGCCTATTGTTTTCAATGTTTATCAAAATATCTGACGTTTTTGCAAACAAGACAGTAAAAGTAAAACAAGAAAGGGAAAGCTCTTTGACTGAAGTGAATACTTTATTGATAAAAGGCATATAAATAGGCAAATTACAATTCAGATGCAATTCCTGAAAAGAGGCAATTGCGTAAAAACAAAAGAATATATACAAATGTCGACAACGTGGAAACAGACAACCACCATGTGTCGATTCGGCTATGACCTGTATGTCTTCGATGTGCCCCGTGTTTTACCTTCTGAAAAGACTAACTGGACTGATTCCTTTCCCTCGGGATAACCGCTCGTAAGCTCACAGATTAAACGCAGACTGCATTCGTTTGCTTTCAAATCCCTAACTTTTTCCTGGATCGCCCTTTTGGGTTTTCAATCCACCGGGATACCCATTTTTGTCAAAGTCGTCTTTTCAGGTTTTCAACTTTGCGGGTTTACATCTTTCCTTTTTATCCCTAATTTTTGCCCGAACCTTCTCTTTTTCATGGTTCACCGGGATGCCCCATTTTTGCCTGGACTTTTCTTTTTCTGTCCAGCGGTTCTCTTTAAGCAAAGTATTTTTAACCACGTTTATGTTCACAGGGGATGAAAAATCTTCACCATCCATGGTAGATAGTAATAAGGCTCCGCCAGAGAAAACCTTTCTTACCACATACAAACCTT
The DNA here is from genome assembly GCA_963859935.3 of Lathyrus sativus. Lineage (NCBI taxonomy): Eukaryota > Viridiplantae > Streptophyta > Magnoliopsida > Fabales > Fabaceae > Lathyrus > Lathyrus sativus. Next base: position 113,772,219 of record OZ012738.1, on the reverse strand, counting down.
CATAGTTAGGAGTCCATTTTCCCCTGTGATCTGTCTGAGGAGGAAGGATCCTTTTCAACACCAAATTACCCGTCTGGAAGCACTGAGGACACACTTTCTGATCAAAATCTTTCTTCATCCTACTTTGGTACACCCAGCCATGAGCAATAGCCGCCAATCTCTTCTCGTCAATCAAACTCAACTTATTCAACCTGGTTAGCACCCACTTAGCTTCGTTAACCTTTACACCCGACAATACCCTTAAAGAAGGAATCTCAACTTCCAATGGCAGGACTGCTTCTGTACCATACACCAGTGAAAAAGGAGTTGCCCTGGTTGATGTACGCACCGAAGTACGATAACCGTGAAGAGCAAAGGGCAACATCTCGTGTCAGTCCTTATATGTTATTACCATCTTCTGCACAATCTTCTTGATATTCTTGTTAGCTGCCTCAACATCGCGATTCATCTTCGGACGATACGGAGAAGAATTGTGATGCTTAATCTTGAGACTCTGACACAGTTCCTTCATCATTTTATTATTCAAATTTGAACCCTTATCACTAATGATTCTCTCAGGAATTCTATAACGACAAATGATGTCCTTCTTTATGAATCGGGCGACCACCTGTTTCGTGATATTAGGGTAGGACGCTGCTTCTACCCACTTCATAAAGTAATCAATCGCAACCAGAATAAAGCGATGTCTATTAGAGGCACTATGCTCAATCTTTCCGATCACATCGATTCCCCACATAGAAAAAGGCGAAGGAGACATTAACACATTCAGAGGAGCCGGTGGCACATGTACATTATCTGCATAAATTTGACATTTATGGCATTTTTTGGCGTATTTGAAGCAATCGGACTCCATAGTCATCCAATAATACCCAACTCTTAGTAATTTTCTAGCCATTGCATGTCCATTGGCATGAGTACCGAAAGAACCCTTGTGGACTTCCTCCATCAACAGGTTTGCTTTAAGTTCATCAACACAGCGCAACAAGACCATGTCAAAATTTCTCCTGTAGAGCACATCGTCTTTGTTCAGATAAAAGTTACCGGCCAACCTCCTCAAGGTCCTCTTATCTTTGCTGGATGCCCCAGATGGGTATTCCTGAGTCTTGAGAAAATGTTTGATATCAAAATACCAAGGCTTTCCATCTGATGCTTTCTCAATTGCAAACACAAAAGTAGGTCTATCAAGACGCATGATGGTGATAGCTGGAGCTTCATTCCAGAAATTCACTTTGTACATTGAAGATAACATGGCCAAGGCATCTGCCATCTGATTCTCGACTCTTGGCACATGATGGAACTCAATTCGGTCAAAGAACGACAACAATCTTCTTGCATAATCCTTGTAAGGCACCAGGTTGGCCTGACGAGTTTCCCACTCTCCTTTGATTTGGTTAACGACTAACGCTGAGTCACCATACACATCCAGATTCTTGATCCTTATGTTAACGGCCTCTTCTAAACCCAATATGCACGCTTCGTACTCGACTTCATTATTGGTGCAGGTGAAAGTCAATCGCACAGTGAACGGTATATGAGAACCGTGAGGAGTAGTAATGATAGCCCCGATCCCATTACCATATGAATTAACTGCTCCGTCGAAAACCAGTTTCCACTGAGATCCTATCTCAGGACCCTCGTCAGGTAAAGGCTCATCACAGTCTTTCATCTTCGAAAACATGACGTTTTCATCTGGAAAATCAAACTTCATCGGATGATAATCCTCAATTGGCTGTTCCGCGAGATATCCCGACAGAATGCTTCCCTTGATGGCTTTCTGGGAAACGTACTGAATATGGTACTCTGTTAAAACCATTTGCCATCGGGCAATCCTTCTGGAGAGTGCTTGTTTTTCAAAGACGTACTTGATCGGATCCATCTTCAAAATCAACAGGGTTGTGTGGTTTAACATGTACTGTCTCAAACGCTTAGCGGCCCAAGCGAGTGCACAACATGCTTTTTCCAGCATTGAGTATCTCGACTCGAAATCAGTGAATTTCTTACTCATGTAGTAGATGGCATGCTTTTTTCTACCCGACTCGTCTTGTTGACCGAGCACACATCCCATTGAATTCTCAAGAACCGTGAGGTACATGATCAGTGGTCTCCTTGCAACTAGAGGCATGAGTATTGGAGGTTCCTGTAGATATTCTTTTATTCTTTCGAATGCTTTCTGGTAATTTTCATTCCACCTGACCGTTTGATCTTTTCTTAGCAATTTGAATATTGGTTCACAAGTGGCTGTTGTCGCTTTCGCAAAAATAAGGTGCCGGCACAACAGAAGAGTCGCCACCTTTCGTTATTTATCCCTCGGAGCGGGAAAGGAAACGATCGGAAAAACCTAACGAAAAAAGGGTAAGACAAGGTCGTCGCAACCATTGTCTGGGTTCGGGAGTCGGTTACGCAAGGGGAAGGTATTAGCACCCCTCACGTCCGTCGTACTCGATGGGATCCACGCTTGTTGGTTTGTCTACGGGTGAAAACAATCTATCTACGGCTGCTAAGTCTAAACGGAAAGAAACTGACTCGATAGAGCGTCGCACTCTATGCCTACGTATTCTCATTAGAGAATGAGAAATCAGAGTCTGCGTAGTTCGGGAAACTACGAGGGAGGTTGCTCGGCAAGACGTCGCGTCTTGGGCTTACATATTCTCATCAGAGGAATCAGAGCATGACGTAGTTCAGGCTAACTACGGCTAAACAAGGGTGTTCTTGGTCACACAAGGGTGAGAGATTAAGTTGACGATACTAGCGTACGCATTCTAGCAGTTAGGTGGACGCTGCTCGACCATTGGAGACTTAGGCATACCTGTTTGCGGTAGAACGGACGTAGTATGTCAGGTTTAAAGGTATAGGAACCTACGGGAACTAGAACTACGGTCTGGTCTCAAATGCACTCGGGCAAGAGAAAAGGATAACATCAGTCGTCAGCGGGAGAGTCTCGATCGCACAACAGCGAGAGAACAAAAGGTTAGTTGTTAGTGTGCTCGCTAGGATATCGCATCCTATGCCTACATATTCTCACTAGAGAAAGTCAGAGCAGCTGTAGTTCGGGTTACAGCTACGGGTAGAACGGGGACCACAACACAAATCTCATTTTATTAATATTCAGAAAATTACAATGATAGGGTACAGGAAAATAAACTCCTAAAAAAATCATACCCATCTATCATGGAAAATCTAATGAAAAATAGTCCCCTAACAAGTGGACCTTTAATTCTACCTCTAAAAAGGCGTAAAAGAAACTCCTAAAAGAAAATATATCCTAAAAAGGAAAATATTAAAATACTATCATTTTTTTATATCACTATATTTTCCATTCCACTATATTTTTATATTACATATTCTTTTTCCTAAAAAAAATCTAAGCAAATGACTATAAAAGAAAATAATGAAAAAAAACAAAGGGGGGTGCAAACTGCAGAACCAGAGGTACAGCCAGCAAAATAGAGCAGAGTTAGGGGCCCAGCCCACTAAGCAATTCAGAAAAACAAAAGCAGGAGACAGGGGTGAAGAAAGTGAACCGGGGGTGTTGCAGCAAAACGGACAGGGCCCAGCCCAACTACACACTCAGACGGGGGAGGGGTGTTAGAGGAGAAACGGAGGGTGTACGGACGAAAGACCAATGGGCCCAGCCCGATCCCCTTGACAGCCCTCTCACCTTGCCCACTTCTCAGAATACCAACCAAGAAACCCTAACACCTTCTTTCCCCTAATCACTGTTCACGCCGTCACCTCTCTTCTCCAACCGCTCTCTCTCTCGCAAGCTCTCTTAAACCCTAATCCCCTTTCTCACCTTCACCGCCGCCATCACTGAACTCCGTCCTCTCAAACTCTCGTCCCAACATCCATTGTTCGTCCCTTCCAACCCCTTCCTACAAGACTTCTCCTCAAACAAACAAAGCTCGAAAATCACACTATATTCAGCAATTAGCATTGATTGCAGTTTGGAAGGATCTTTAATGAAAACTTCGTCGTTCTTGAACGAACCTGGACAACAATGGACGGACACCACGAATGGATGAAGGTCTTATGAAGATCGATGGAGATCTTCGAAGAAGATGAAGCTGCGAGGAAGCTTTCTCAGATGAAGGTATGAACAATATGATGAATCTGGGAAACCTGGCGAATCTTGATGAACGTCACGTTGAAGACGATGAAGAACTTGGAGGCACTTCTGAAGAAAACGCGTAGGGATCTTGGAGTTTGTTGTTTGTTTGAGCGATCTGGAGATTCAGAAGCTTGCATGAAGGTTCTATGGAGCAAGATCTGAAGAACTTCTAAAGAGCGTGTTGAATGTATGAACTGCGATGAACACGGTGCTGGTTGAAGAGGATGAAGGAGAAATCTGGGGAACTATTACGGATGATGACGAACACCACGAGCGGATGATGAAGATCTGGATGGAGCTCGCACGAAGATTTGATAGATTCTTGAGATTCTGGAAATCGGATGAAGGTGCTGATGAAGATTCACGGCGGAGGTTCTTGGAGAGTGATGAACATGCATCTGGAAAAACTTGAAGACAGATGGACACGGTGGTTTTCTGGAGAATCATGAAGATAGGATGAAGAACACGGTGAGTTCTTGAAGATTCCGGCGACGGTTGTTGATTCAGGCGACGGTTATAGTTTGTTTCCGGTGACGGTTATAGTTACTTTGGCAGTTACCAGCTAGTTTCTGGCGTACGAGCCACTGTATGATTTTGCCGGTAAGGTGAAGTTGGTGTTTGCATGGCCTCCGGCGCAATCTCCGGTGAGGGATGAGAGTGGGACAAGTGGCATTGCTGCATGTGGGGATCATCGTGAGTGGGACGCGTGGAGGCTGGGAAGAGAGAGGGAGTGCCACGTGGGGTGGCATGCAGAGGGAGGTGGTGGATTGTGTGGGCGAAACGTGGATGAGAGAAGTGAGGTGGGATTCTCAGAGTATGAAACGTGGCGTGAATGGAGAGAGAGGATGAGAACGAAACGTGGCGAAAATGGGGGAGAAAAACGTGGCAATCAAGAGAGAGACCCTGGAATGAAACTCGTGGAAGGCTTATATGGAGACACGTGGACTGATATCTGGACTGGGCCTCCAAAATGGCTGGGCCCACGAATTAAATCTGAACTAATGATTAATTAACATTAAAAAAAACTGCAATTAAATCTTAAATGAAAATTAAAACAGCAATTAACCTAATTAAATCTAATAAGACCCTAATTAAACACAATTAAATGCTAATGAAAATTTAAAACAGTAATTAAATCCTAAATGAAAAATTAAAACTATTTTACCCTAATTAAATCTAATAAGATCCTAATTAAATCTAAAAAGAGGATTAACCTAAAGAAACTCTATTAATCTCTAAAAAAATAGAAAAATTCTATTAATTCTATTTAAAAAATCCTAATAAAAGAAATATCCTATTAAAATCATTTTAAAAATTCTACTTAATATCTAAAAAATATGATTTATTCTTAAAAAGAAATTAACACTAAAATCTATTATCTAAAAATGATTAAGGAAATTCCTAAAAAAAGAAATTAAACTAAACTATTTAAAAAACACTTAAGATCTATTAAAAATATCTAAAAAATAAGGGGAAAAATCTAAAAAAAGCGAGGAAGCCGATTAAATCGATTAGCGAACTATATCGAAATAAACGGTAAAAACTCGGACGCCGAGATGGCCTCGAAAACAACAGCGAGAGCTGAAAACACCGGGACGAGCACCGATTCTCAAAATACGTCCTCGTGTTGGCCTGCAATGCCTGAAGCGCGATCAAAGGGCTGTAATCCCGATAAAGTCAATCTGACTGGAAAAATGCAATGTACGCAGTATGCAAATGCAAAATGAAATGAGTCGCAACATGAGCCAAATTGCGATGAGTAGTTGGTCAAATTTTGGGGTGCAACAGCTGTAAGATGAGATATAAACCTTGCAATGTAGTTCAATCTCCCCAGAAAACCACAAACCTCTTTTTTCGTTCTCGGCTCAGGCATATCTTGTATAACTTTTATTTTGGCAGGATCCACCTCAATACCCTTTTCACTGACAATAAAACCCAGTAACTTTCCAGATCTCACCCTGAAGGTGCACTTGTTAGGATTCAGCCTTAGCTTGAACTTCCTCAACCTTTCGAACAATTTTAGAAGATCGACCAGATGTCCTTCCTCCGTTTGTGACTTTGCAATCATGTCATCAACATAGACTTCAACCTCATGATGAATCATATCATGAAACAAAGTGACCATTACCCGCTGATAAGTTGCCCCTGCATTTTTCAATCCAAAGGGCATCACCTTGTAGCAAAAAGTCCCCATGGTATGGTGAAAGTAGTTTTCTCCATGTCTTCTAGGGCCATCTTGATTTGTTTATACCCAGAGAAGCCATCCATGAATGAAAACACAAAATAATGAGCGGTGTTATCAACCAAAACATCGATATGGGGAAGCGATAAATCGTCATTCAGGCTCGCTTTATTCAGATCTCGGTAATTGACGCACATCCATACCTTTCCATCTTTCTTAGGAACGGGAACGATATTAGCGACCCATGGAGGGTAATTCGTGACAGCAAGAAACCCAACATTCAACTGCTCCTGAACCTCTTCTTTGATCTTGACTGCCATGTCAGGCCTTGTTCGTCTCAACTTTTGCTTTACAGGCGAACATTCTTCTCTGAGAGGTAACCGATGTACCACAATATCTGTATCCAGCCCAGACATGTCTTGGTAAGACCAAGCGAAGATATCCTTATACTCGCGGAGCATTTTAACTAATCTTCTCTTGATACTATCTTCCAATGCAGCCCCTACTTTAACCTCTTTCTTATCATCCTTGGTGCCTAGATTGATAATCTCAATATCCTCCTGATGAGGCATAATGACCCTTTCCTCCTGCTTGAGAAGCCTGGCTAACTCTTCGGGTAGTTCACAGTCTTCATTAGTCTCTTCTTCAGTTTGATAAATGGGATTATCAAAGTCATATGAAGTCATAGCTGAACTCGATGGCATCTGATAGAAAAGACCTGCATGATGATGTTATGTTTATCATGCGATGAAACAAACAAAACTCATTGCCATTTTTCTGTTTAATATAAATGCAAAAAAAAAAAAACAAGACAAACAAGGATCACAATATTTGAATGCGAAAACGTCCTTTATTTAATGATAAAGTGCGAATAACAAGAAACCCCACAAATTGGGTCACTACGCCTTGGGCAGAACGTAGGACTGAGCATAATCAAAACAATGAACATTACTCTGCAGTAGTAACATGAATGACTTCTTCGGTAGTCCAGTTGCACATCTTCTGGCCAGGAGTACATGGACGAATCCAAGCATCCATATCGCAATCACTGTCACCTTCATCATTTCCAATGGCATTAATCCTGTCAAATATCATGCCACTGCTGGTTAATTGCACAGGTCCCCTGAACTTCGGAGAGCTTTGAGAAGAAATGGAGGGTTTGTATCCCAGGCCGAACTTGTCCTGCTTGATAGGAACATTAAGAACTTGGCCCCACTTCTGCAATGAACCGGATTCTACGATAGCACGGGCTTCCTTGAGCGATGACATCGAAACCTCTTGGCTCTTGACTTCTACAGGAGACTTCCCCTGAATCTGAACTGTTTCAAACGCCTGGCAGAGTGTTTCATGGATCTCCCCATCCACTTCCACGTACTTGAAGGATGACAAATGGCTAACCATAATATCCTCTTCACCGTATACCGTGACTATCTTCCCTTCCACGATATACTTTAACTTTTGATGCAATGTTGAGGTGACTGCCCCTGCAGCGTGTATCCAAGGTCGGCCTAGCAAATAGCTGTATGCTGGCTGGATATCCATAATGTAAAAAGTTGCATCAAAGATTTCTGGTCCTATCTGAATAGGCATCGTGATCTCCCCAAACACTGATCTCTTAGATCCATTGAAAGCCCTCATGACCAAGTCACTTGGCATGTATATTAAACCTCGAGTGTCCAACTTCATCAATGCCTTCATTGGAAGCACATTAAGGGATGATCCTGTATCAACCAGGACATGCGACATCAGAGAACCTCTACATTCCAAAGATATATGCAAAGCACGATTATGGTTCCTCCAGGCAGGAGTCAGATCCAAATCAGTAAAACCGATACCATTACCGGCGTTTACATGAGCTACTACCCCCTCCAACGGGTTAACAGAAATCTCCTGGGGCACGTATGCTGCATTCAAGATCTTCAATAACGCATTGAGATGTGACTCCGAACACAACAATAACGATAGGATAGAAATCTTCGAAGGAGTCTGATTTAAGTGGTCCACAATCTTGTAGTCAATTTTTCGAATAAGTCTCATAAATTCCTCTGCATCCTTCGAAAGATCATCAGCACCGACCTGTGATTGGACATTGTCTTCAATCACGGTCTTTCTTTTCCCTTTGTCATTCTCATCAGCCTTAACCTCCGGTGGTGAAAAGACCCTACCACTTCTAGTGATACCTCCGGCCCCAACTATATTCTCAACTGATGAACTTCCATCTGTAGACGCTGTCCATTCCTGCCTTTGCCCATTACAGAACACCTCTCCCCCATAATTCCACGGGATAGCTCTAGTGCTCTCGTATGGCACAGGTCCAGGTACAGTAATGATAACCGGAGCTGGCCTAGCAAGCACTGAAATATTGATTGTCCGATATGGAATGGAGATCGTAGCAACTTTGTTTCCATCATTACTCACTTTATTCTCAACATCTTCTTTCACAATTCTATCAAATTACAAACAACCCTCATCCATCATTCTATGAATACCCTTTCTCAAAAGATCGCAACCCTCAGGCTGCACTTCACACTCTGAGCAGTCAAGAGAACAACCTGGAAATACCCCCTTCTTCCACAAACTAGCCTTCACAAACCCCAGCGGACTCTTCAAATCCCCAACATCCGTTACCAGATTTAGCTTTTCCCCCTTAATAATGGCATTGGCTCATGCCACCCTATGATTTGACATCGGGTTCTGATTCACATTGGGCCCATCGTTGGTGAAGTTGATAGCTTTGGAATCAAGCAGATCCTGGACTTTGTGCTTGAAGGCTTTGCAATGGTCAATATCATGGCTTGGGGAGCCTGAGTGAAAATCACAATGAGCATTCGCATCGTAGCCAGGAGGCGGCGTACCAATGAGAGGAGCTAGAGTTCTCTTCTGAACCAATTGTAACTGCAGCAGATGTTGTAACAACTGAGAATACGGCATCGGAGGATTCTCGAACTGTCTATCAGGCATTCGGCGTCTAGCAGCATAAGGTCGTGGAGCATTGACTTATTGCAGAGCTACGGCCGAAATATTTACCGTAGCAACTTGTTGATGATAACGGGACTGAGCTCTACCTTTACCCTTGTGAGAAATAACATTTGCGTCCCCCTCCCTTCTCTTAGGGTTCGCTAAATATGGTTTCTTTGTTCCTCCCGAAGAGGATCCACCACCATTTGGAATCTTTCCAGACTTAATTCCACTTTCGGCCCTCTCACCAGCAATTACCAAATCCGAAAACCCTACAGACATGCAGCCTATCAACTTCTCAAAGTACACACCAGGCAGTGAGGCCATGAACAGGTTGATCAACTCCCTTTCGACCATAGGGGGATGTACCCTTATAGCCAAATCCCGCCACCTTTGGGCGTATTCCTTGAAGCTCTCAGTACCTTTCTGCGACAAGCTCTGTAATTGTACTCTGTTCGGGGCTAAGTCACTATTATACTGATAGTGACGCACAAAAGCTTCGGCCAATTCTCTCCAGCTGCGGATATGAGTTCTCTCAAGTCCCATATACCACTCCAAAGACGCCCCTGCCAAAATGTCTTGGAAAAAATGCATTAGCAGCTTTTCATCATTGGAATAAGCACACATCCTCCTGAAATACGCCCGAATATGCACTCTTGGACAGGTCGTCCCTTTATATTTGTCAAAATCGGGCACCTTGAGTTTGGGAGGAATCCTGACTCTAGTAACTAGACCAAGATCAGACATATCAAGGCCCAAAGAGTTCTGATTCTCAAGAGATTTCATCTTCTCCTCGATCAGTTTAAACCTTCGATCAACTTCAGTCGGTAAACCACCCTCCATATCTCTCATGGAAAACACATCATCCTGGTTATCTTCCCAATGGGGCTAGCAGCCTCGTGCACAACACACACACTTCCATTACCAACAATATTACCATTCTCATTCGCAGCTCCTCCGCCTGGAGGTATGACAACTGTAACACCCCCTTTCTATACCCTCAAATAAACAAATAAATCATTTATGCACAAATTCAAATTTCATCAGAGTATAAATAAAACATGGTATAAAAGAGGTATGTCACATCATCACGAAATTAACATACAACACCTGCTCGATAAAAGACATGCACCAGTGGGGTAGTTTCAACAGAAGAACTTAGTCCCTGCACCCACACTTCAATATTTAGAAATTAAAAGCGGAAAATATAAACATTGAAATCACATTAAAACATATAATCATATACATACATATCATCCAGTTTGGGTCACCAAATCATTCATGTTTACATAAACATTTGTCATTAGATACATATACAAATGTATCTCAAAAGAATTCTATACAATCCTAACTACCCGGTGCTACATATCAGAGCTTAACCGACCAAACGAATGAAGCTATACTTCACAAAAGACTTCCATCAAAGCTAATCTGCAATGCCTCATAGAGCATTATAAAACAGCCGAAGGGTGAGAAATATTATCATAATAATCAATACATATAATTATATATATACAAGCATAGAATACACATATTCCGCATTTCTCACCACAAATCATTATCATCATATATATATATATATATATATATATATATATATATATCTATATATATATATATATATATATATATATATATATATATATATATATATATATATATATATATATATATATATATATATATATATATATATATATATATATATATATATATATATATATATATATATATATATATATATATCCCAATACATATATATAAACAAATATGGAATAATCACCAAGCATATTATCATGCACACATCCATAATTCTCATCAATTCACATATCATACACATATGCATACATTCACATAACATTTCTCTCTATGCCATGTGACCCAATGCAACTCAATGCAACTCATGCCATGTGGTACCAACACTTGTTATCATTTTTTGGCTTTTACATTTAAACCGGGTCCGTCCCCTAGAGCGATAACAACAAAAGCCCGTCCTCTAAGCTTTCAAACCCACCCTTCTAGGTTTGGGACAAGTCACTAGTCTCCACGTAACTAGCAAGCATTGCCTCTTGACTAAATGATGCGTATGCAATCAACCAACAAATGCACTTAAGACCGTTCTCTCATCTTAATCCCATGCATTATCAATAATTAATCCCACAAGAATTATAACATGATTGCACACTCACACATCATATCAAAGTATTCATACTTTCATCATCATCATATTTATCAAGCAATGCACACATATTTACAACATGTTCTCATGCATTATTCACAATATTGCATACAATCAATATGCATTCACAATTCAATACCATCACCATATTATTCAAGCAATGCACACATATTCATAATATGTTCTCATGCATTATATATGCCAGAAGGCCATATTTCACAATATTACACAATCTAGGATTCACGCCATACGGCTACTCATAACACATATATAACAACACACAATACTCACTTCAGATCAAGATTGAACACAATCGAACCAAACAATCAACATTGGATGGGAAAACAGAAAGAAATGAAAATGATGTCACGCTCGCTGGCTTGCTCGCCTAGCGAGTCCCTAGCGAAAACTCGCTACCTGTTCGCCTAGCGAACAAGCTTGCGAAGACAAAAAGAAGCTACTGTAAAGCTTCGCTACCTACTCGCTACAACGAGGTCTTAGCGAATCCTTCGCTACCTCACTCGCTACTAGCGAACAAGATCAAATACATTTTGTCCAAGTATGAGACCACTCGATAGATTTCTCGCTTAGTGAGTTGCTAGCGAACACTCGCGACCTGCTCGCCTAGCGAAGGTGATAGCGAATGTCTGCGATGTTCAAATCCCTCACTGTCCAAAACTCTCCAAAACTCCCAAAATCACCCGATTCAATTCCAACGAGTTCCAGTACTCTTAGTCTAACAATCCTCAACTAATCTACACCACTTATTTCGGATTCCAACCGTTAAAACCTTGATTCTACCGATTAAACTCATTTATGCCCTAGAATGGAAAATGGAGAAAACATCCAAACAATCCATACAATCCATACATAATCATAAACATTGAAAATATAATGATATTTCACACCCTTACCTTGATTAAATCGAAAGCTAGGAGTTGTTCTTGATGATTCCAAGCTTTTCCTTCTTTTTCCTTCTCTTTTCTCCTCTTCTCCTTCTTTCTCTTCTCTTCCTCTTATGTTTCTATCTTTTCCTTTTCTTTCCACTTTTCCTTATATGCCTCTCTCTTCTAATTCTTTCCATCATATTTCTTCTCTCAAAACATCTATCAATAATTCCAATAATTAAAACAATCCCAATAAATCAATTAATTAATATAAATAATTAATTAATAGAAATTGGGCTGTTACAACCCTCCCCCACTTTAGAAATTTTCGTCCTAAAAAATATTACCTGCTCCAAACAACTCTGGATAAGACTCCCTCATTTGGCTCTCAAGTTCCCAAGTCACATTTCCACCAGCCGGTCCTCGCCAAGCGGCCTTCACCAAAGCAATCTCTTTGCCTCGAAGTTGCTTCAACTCTCGATCCTCTATCCGCATAGGTGATGTCTCCACAACCAGGTTATCTCTCACCTGCACATCATCTACTTGGACTACATGAGATGGATCTGCAATGTATTTCCTCAACTGAAATACATGGAACACGTCATGGAGATTAGCAAGCGACGGTGGTAAAGCAACACGATAGGCTACCTCTCCTATCTTCTGCAAAATTTGATAAGGACCAATGAAACGCGGCGTTAACTTACGCGACTTCAATGCCCTACCAACACCAGTCATAGGAGTAACCCGAAGAAACACATGATCTCCCTCCTGAAATTTAAGTGTTTTCCTCCTCTTGTCATGATAACTCTTTTGATGACTCTGAGAAATCTTCATCTTCTCTTGAATCATCTTAATCTTATCGGTAGTCTGCTGGACTATCTCGGGTCCAACTACAGAACTCTCTCCATATTCATACCAACACAATGGCGTCCTACACCGTCTACCATACAACGCTTCAAACATTGCCATACCAATACTCGAATGAAAAATGTTGTAAGTAAATTTAATCAAAGGCAAGTAGCTATCCCAAGCTCCTCCTTTCTCCAATACACAAGCTCTCAAAAGATCCTCAAGTGACTGAATCGTCCTCACAATCTGATCATCAGTCTGTGGATGATAAGCTGAACTCAAACACAACTTCGTACCCAAAGCACTCTATAAACTCTCCTAAAATCTCGATGTAAACCTCGGACCCCTATCTGACACAATGCTGGAGAGAATACCATGCAAACTGACAATTCTTTCAATGTACAGATTTGCCAATCTATCCAACGGGTAATCCATTCGCATAGGGATAAAGTGAGCAGATTTGGTCAACCTATCCATAATAACCCAAATAGCTTCAAAATTACTCGGCGTCCTCGGTAAACCAGACACAAAATCCATAGAAATGCTATCCCATTTCCACTCAGGAATATACAACGGTTTCATCAAACCCAACGATTTCTGATGCTCAATCTTTGACTTCTGACAAATCAAACAAGAATAGACAAAATCGGCAATATCCTTCTTCATACGAGGCCGCTAAAACACTTTCCTCAAATATTGATACATCTTAGTAGCACCCGGATGAATACTCAATCCACTACGATGCCCCTCCTCAAGAATACTCTTCTTCAACTCAATAACATTAGAAACACAAACTCTATCATGACACCTCATGATATCATTTTCATCAATCCAAAAATCACCACCTTGACCCTGATTGATCAAAGTCAACCGATCAACTAAACTCAAATCAGATTTCTATCCTTTTCGAATTTCGTCAAGAATACCACTAGTAAGCTTTAACATACCAAGCTTAACTCCGTAAGAAGTCTTCTCACACACTAAGCTCAAATCACGAAATTGCTCAATCAATTCCAACTCTTTTACCATCATCATCGACATATGCAACGATTTCCTACTCAATGCATCAACTACCACATTCACTTTACCCGGATGGTAATTCAAACCAAAATCAAAATCCTTCAGAAGTTTCAACCATCTCCTATGCCTTGCATTCAATTCTTTCTGATCAAAGAGATACTTCAAACTCTTATGATCACTAAATACCTCAAATCTCGAACCAAGCAAATAATGCCTCCAAAGCTTCAACACAAATACAACGGCGGCCAACTCTAGGTCATGCGTCGGATAATTCTTCTCATGCACTTTGAGTTGCCTCGAAGCATAAGCTACAACTTGTTTATTTTGCATCAACACACCTCCTAAACCCATCAAAGAAGCATCACAATATACAACAAACAGTTCTATCGGATTCGGCAAAATCAAAACAGGGGCTGTCGTCAATCTTCTCTTAAGCTCTTGAAAACTTCCTTCACACTTTTCATCCCAAACAAAAGCTTGACTCTTCCTAGTCAACCGCGTCAACGACAATGATAACTTGGCAAATCCTTCAATGAATTTCCGATAATATTCTGCCAAACCAAGAAAACTTCTAATCTCAAAAACTAATTTCGGAGTCTCCCATTGCGATACCGCTTCAACCTTCGACGGATCAACTGCAATACCTCTACTCGAAATCACATGACCAAGGAAATTCACTTCCTTCAACCAAAATTCACACTTAGAAAGTTTAGCATATAATTGTTTCTCTTTCAATACAGATAACACAATCCTCAAATGCTCGACATATTCCTCTTCACTTTTCGAATAAATCAAAATATCATCAATGAACACGACCACAAACTTGTCCAAATAAGGATGTAAAATCCTGTTCATGTATTCCATAAATACACCTGGTTCATTAGTCACACCAAATGGCATCACAGAATACTCATAATGTCCATACCTCGTTCTAAAAGCAGTCTTCTGAATATCCTCAGCCTTCACACGAACCTGATGATACCTAGATCTCAAATCTATCTTACTAAAGACACTCGCACCCACCAACTGATCCATCAAATCATCAATCCTCAGAAGTGGATACTTATTCTTGATAGTCACCTTGTTCAATTGTCTGTAGTCCACACAGATTCTCATAGAACCTTCTTTCTTCTTAACCAACAACACTGGTACACCCCACGGTGACACACTCGAGCGAATAAGCCTCTTCTCAAGTAGGTCTTAAAGTTGACTCTTTAACTCTTTCAATTCCTATGCGGCATACGATATGGAGCCATCAATATCAGACTAGTTCCAGGGATTAAATCGATCACAAACTTTACTTCTCGTTCCGGCGGTAAATCTTTTATCTCATCAGGAAAAACTTCCAGAAAATCACAGACAATTGGTAAAGCATCAATTGTTTCACTTTCACCAATGTTCAACATTGCCATCAACATAAATACCTTTGCACCATCTTGTACTGATTCCTTTACTTGCTTAGCAGTCATAAACAAATCTCTTTCCTCATCAGGTTCAGGAAAAGTAACCATTTTGTCAAAACAGTTAATATAAACACGATTGAATTCCAACCAATTCATCCCAAGAATAACATCAAGTTGATCTATGTGAAGACACACTAAATCGACTCCAAAGTCTTTACCAAAAATACTCAACGGACAATTCAAACACACATATGGGGTAGTTACCGAACCCATAGCAGGAGTATCAATAACCATACCACCACTCATAACAGACAACTCAAGATTTAATCTCTTAACACAATCCAAAGAAATACAAGAGTGTGTAGCTCCAGTATCAATTATAGCGATCAAAGGTATACCATTAATGAAGCACGTACCTCGGATCAATCGATCTTTACTAGCAGTCTTCGATCCTGATAGAGCAAACACTTTCCCATTCCCTTGGGTCTTCTTTGGCTTATCACACTTGGTACTAATGTGCCCTTGCTCACCACAGTTGTAGCAAGTCACATTCGCACCACTTCGGCACTCCAGAGCTTTGTGGCCTGGCTTCCCACACTTGAAACATTTCTGCTCCACACTTTTGCACTCAGGAGCACGGTGTCCTTCTTCACTGCATCTATAACATCTCACCGGAGTGGAAACTCCTCCCCCACTTGGCTTCTTGCCGTAACCAGCTTTCTGTTTCCCCTTATCAGCAGGAGTCACATACGACTTCCCTCTAAATTGACCTTTTCCTTTCTTATCATTTAAACTCTTGTAGTGACTAGACCGAGCCCTACTGTCTTCATCATAAATTCTACTCTTATTCACCAACTCATAAAATCGCCTAATTTCCTGATAACCAACGACTTGCTTGATTTCAGGCCTCAAACCATTCACAAACTTAAGACACTTGGAGCTCTCAACATTAGTAGTGTTATAATGAGGACAAAACTTAATCAATTCCTCAAACCTTATCGCATACTAGGCCACAGTTGAGTTACCCTGCTTCAGCTCAAGGAATTCAATTTCCTTCTTACCACACACATCTTCTGGAAAATACTTCTCCAGAAATGCCTCTCTAAAAACATCCCAAGTAACCACAATCTCATCTTCTTCAAACCTTTGGCGAGTATTACCCCACCAGTCCTCAGCTTCCTCTTCAAGCATATGAGTGCCAAACTGCACCCTCTGCACATCCGAACAGTTCATGACTTGAAAGATCTTCTCAATCGCTTTCAGCCATACTTGTGCTTTGTCAGGTTCATGGGTTCCCTTAAATATTGGCGGATTGTTCCTTTGAAACCTTCCCAAAGCATGAAACTCATCATCAGCGTTATTTCCAACATTCACATTGGCTTGAGGATTCTGCCCAATCGCTTCATCATTCCTGCCTACAACCATTGTTCTTGATTCCCACAACAAATCCTCGTTAGAACAACCATATGGATAGTGCTACAAACACATACCAAATGCATAAGAGAGTGAACACATTAACAACTTGGTCAACTGACCGACCTGCTCTGATACCACTAATGTAACACCCCCTTTCTATACCCCCAAATAAACAAATAAATCATTTATGCACAAATTCAAATTTCATTAGAGTATAAATAAAACATGGTATAAAAGAGGTATGTCACATCATCACGAAATTAACATACAACACCTGCTCGATAAAAGACATGCAATAGTGGGGTAGTTTCAACATAAGAACTTAGTCCCTACACCCACACTTCAATATTTAGAAATTAAAAGCGGAAAATATAAACATTGAAATCACTTTAAAACATATAATCATATAAATACATATCATCCAGTTTGGTCCCCAAATCATTCATGTTTACATAAACATTTGTCATCAGATACATATACAAATGTATCTAAAAAGAATGCTATACAATCCTAACTACCCGGTACTACATATCAGAGCTTAACCGACCAAAAGAATGAAGTTATACTTCACAAAAGACTTCCATCAAAGCTAATCTGCAATGCCTCATAGAGCATTATAAAACAGCAGAATGTTGAGAAATATTATCATAATAATCAATGCATATAATTATGTATATAAAAGCGTAGAATACACATATTTTGCATTTCTCACCACAAATCATTATCATCATACATATATATATATATATATATATGTATATATATATATATATATATATATATATATATATATATATATATATATATATATATATATATATATATATATATATATATATATATATATATATATATATCACAATACATATATATATAAACAAATATGAAATAATCACCAAGCATATTATCATGCACACATCCATAATTCTCATTAATTCACACATCATACACATATGCATACATTCACATAACAGTTCTCTCTATGCCATGTGACCCAATGCAACTCAATGCAACTCATGCCATGTGGTACCAAAACTTATTATCATTTTTCGGTTTTTACATTTAAACCGGGTTCGTCCCCTAGACCGATAACAACAAAAGCCCGTCCTCTAAGCTTTCAAACCCACCCTTCTAGGTTTGGGACAAGTCACTAGTCTCCACGAAACTAGTAAGCATTGCCTCTTGACTAAATGATGCATATGCAATCAACCAACAAATGCACTTAAGACCGTTCTCACATCTTAATCCCATGCATTATCAATAATTAATCACACAAGAATTATAACATGATTGCACACTCACACATCATATCAAAGTATTCATACTTTCGTCATCATCATATTTATCAAGCAATGCACACATATTCACAATATGTTCTCATGCATTATTCACAATATTGCATACAATCAATATGCATTCACAATTCAATACCATCACCATATTATTCAAGCAATGCACACATATTCACAATATGTTCTCATGCATTATATTTTCCAGAAGGCCACATTTCATAATATTGCACAATCTAGGATTCACGCCAATGGTTGACAATAGTAAGGCTCCTCCGGAGAAAACCTTTCGCACGACATATGGACCTTCATAGTTGGGAGTCCATTTGCCCTTGTGATCTGTCTGTGGAGGGAGACTCTTTTTCAATACTAACTCGCCCGTCTGAAAGCTTTGATGGCGCACCTTCTTGTCAAAGGCTTTCTTCACCCGGCTCTGATACAACTGACCATACACAATGGACGCCAACCTTTTCTCATCCATCAGGCTGGCTGATTCAATCTGTTTCTTATCCATTCTGCCTCATCTAGCTTGACGTCAACTAGCACTCTCAAAGAAGGAATCTCGACTTCTAATGGCAGGACAACTTCCATACCATACACCAGCGAGAAAGGAGTTGCCCCAGTTGAAATTCGTACCGTGGTACGATATCCATGAAAAGAGAAGGGTAACATCTCATGCCAATCTTTATAGGTTACAACCATCTTCTGCACTATCTTCTTGATATTCTTGTTGGCCGCTTCGACAGTGCCGTTCATCTTCGGACGATAGGGAGATGAGTTGTGATGCTCAATTTTGAAATTCTGGCACAATCCCTTCATCATCTTGTTATTTAAATTCGAACCATTGTCATTAATAATTTGTTCGGGCACTCCGTAACGATAGATGATGTCCTTCTTGATAAACCGGACTACCACTTTCTTAATGACATTAGCATAGGAAGCTGATTCCACCCACTTGGTGAAGTAATCAATGGCTACCAGGATGAAGCAATGTCCATTAGATGCGGTGGGCTCAATCTTGCCAATCATGTCGATGCCCCACATGGAAAAGGGCCAAGGCGACGCCATGACATTCATAGGACTCGGCGGCATATGAATCTTGTTAGCATAAATTTGGCATTTATGACACTTCTTTGTATACTTGAAGCAATCTGACTCCATAGTCAACCAATAATACCCCGCTCGTAACAACTTTCGAGACATGGCATGCCCGCCTGCATGTGTACCAAAGGCACCTTCTGGACCTCTTCCATAAACAGACTCGCTTCTTTTTCGTCCACGCATATTAAAAGCACCAAGTCATTATTCCTTCTGTAGAGTACACCATCATGGTTTAGATAAATGTTCCTAACCAACCTCCTCAAGGTCTTCTTATCCCGAGTCGACGCCCCTGGCGGATACTCTTGGCTCTTAAGGACATTTTGTATATCGTAAAACCATGGCTTGCCATCAGAAGCTTCTTCAATGGCGAATACGAATGCCGACCTATCAAGGCGAGAGATGACTATTCTTGGAGCATCATTCCAATAGTTCACCTTGTACATGGAGGATAACGTGGCCAGAGCGTCTACCATCTGGTTCTCCGCTCTCTACACGTGGTGAAGCTCTACCCGATCAAAGAAAGGTAATAGCCTCCTTGCATAGTTCATGTAGGGAATCATATTGGGTTGACGAGTCTCCCATTCTCCTTTGATTTGATTAACAACTAGCACTGAATCGCCGCACACGTCTAGATTCTTGATCCTCAGATCAATGGCTTCTTCCAACCCCATAATGCACGCTTCATATTCGGCTTCATTGTTG
The DNA here is from genome assembly GCA_963859935.3 of Lathyrus sativus. Classification (NCBI taxonomy): domain Eukaryota; kingdom Viridiplantae; phylum Streptophyta; class Magnoliopsida; order Fabales; family Fabaceae; genus Lathyrus; species Lathyrus sativus. The sequence goes on along the minus strand of OZ012738.1, from coordinate 113,752,125 downwards.
GTGCAAGGAAATGTCAACCTGGCAGTGAATGGTATATGGGAACCATGGGGAGTCGTGATGATTTCCCCAATTCTGCTACTGTATGAGTTAACAGCACCGTCAAATATCATCTGCCACTGGGAACACTTCTCCGGACCTTCGTCGGGTAATGGCTCATGACAATCCTTCATCTTTAAGAACATGATGTCTTCATCGGGAAATTCAAACTTCATCAGTTGGTAATCGTCAATCGGCTGTTCAGCAAGATATTCCGACAGAATACTCCCCTTGATGGCTTTCTGGGAGACGTACTGAATGTTGTATTCTGTCAGGACCATCTGCCACCTGGCAATCCTTCCCAAACGTGCTTGTTTTTCAAAGATGTGCTTAATCAAATCCATCTTCGAAATCAGCATGGTTGTATGATTTAGCATATACTGTCTTAGGTGTTTGGCAGCCCAAGTGAGTGCGCAACATGTTTTTTCCAACATTGAGTACCTGGATTCACAATCTGTGAACTTTTTACTCAAATAGTATATGGCATGCTCTTTTCTTCCAGTCTCGTCATGCTAACCGAGAACACAACCCATGTTGTTCTTAAGAACCGTTAAATACATTATCAATGGCCTTCCAGCTACTAGAGGTATCAATATCGGAGGCTCCTGCAAATATTCTTTTATTTTATCAAATGCCCTTTGGCAATTTTCGTTCCAGACAACCACTTGATCTTTCTTTAACAATTTGAACATGGGTTCACATGTGGCTGTGAGATGAGATATGAACCTAGCAATGTAGTTCAATCTACCCAAGAAACCACGAACCTCTTTCTCTGTTTTTGGTGCTGGCATATCTTGAATTGCTTTTATCTTTGCAGGATCGACCTCAATTCCTTTTTCACTGACAATGAACCCCAACAACTTTCCCGACCGTACATCAAAAGTGCACTTGTTTGGATTCAATCTCAATCTAAATTTCCTTAGCCTCTCAAACAACTTCAAAAGGTTTAGCAGATGTTCCTCCTCCGTCTGTGACTTTGCTATCATGTCATTAACATATACTTTCATCTCATGATGAATCATATCATGAAACAAAGTGACCATAGCCTGCTGATAGGTTGCCCCTGTATTTTTCAACCCAAAAGGCATTACCTTATAACAAAAAGTCCCCCACGGTGTGATGAAAGTTATTTTCTCCATATCTTCCAGCGCCATCTTAATCTGATTATATCCGGAAAAACCGTCCATGAAGGAAAACACAAAATGATGCGCAGTATTATCAACCATTACGTCAATCTAGGGGAGCGAGAAATCATCTTTCAGGCTCGCTTTATTCAAGTCTCTATAATCAACACACATCCATACCTTACCGTCCTTCTTTGGTACCAGTATGATGTTAGTGACCCATGGAGGGTAAGTTGTCACAACGAGAAATCCTGCATCCAACTGTTTCTGGACTTCTTCTTTGATTTTCATAGCCATATCTGGTCTAGTCCTTCTGAGCTTCTGCTTAACAGGCGTACAGTCTTCACGCAAAGGCAAGCGATGAACCACGATGTCAGTATCAAGACCGGCCATATCTTCGTATGACCAAGCAAAGATATCACTATACGCTCGGAGCATTTCAACCAATCTCTGCTTGATATCACTCTGTAAAGCAACCCCTATCCTGACATCTCTTCTAGCTTCCTCAATACCCAAGTTGACGACCTCAATTTCTTCCTGATGAGGCAGAATGATTTTCTCTTCCTGTTTCAAAAGCCTGGCTAGCTCTTTTGGTAGGTCTTCATCTTCATCAATCTCTTCTTCGGCTTGAAATATCGGATTATCAAAGTCAAAGCTAGTCATAGACGGTTCTGGAGCGGTGTCATCTGCAATGTGAAACCTGCAATGATGATGATTTAATGCTTAAAATGATATGCAAACAAGTACAAGCCACATTGCCATTTTATTGTTAAAAATGAAACAAGAAAGACAAGGATCACAATATTTGAAGATGAGCTGTATCCCAATCCGAATTTGTCTTGTTTGTTGGGAATGTTTAACACTTGGCCCCAACCTTGTGATGCCCCAGCCTTCACCACTGCCTGGGCTTCTTTAAAGGATGACATGGCGACTTCAGGAGCTTTGCTTACGACCGGTGTTTTGTCCTTGATTTGTACAGTCTCGAAAGCCTGACATAAATTCTCATGGAACTCACTGTCAACCTCGACATAATTAAACGAAGACAAATGACTTATCATAATATCTTCTTCTCCACAGACAGTAACAACACTGCCACCCACCATGTATTTCAACTTTTGGTGCAACGTAGACGTTACGGCGCCTGTCGAATGGATCCAGAGACGTCCCAGCAGAAAGCTATAAGCTGGCTGAATATCCATAATATAGAACACAACGTCAAACACTTCAGGACCAACTTGAATCGGCAACGTCAACTCCCCGAACACGGACCTTCTAGTCCCATCAAAAGATCGTACTACCAAGTCGCCTGGAGTACACACTATACCACGGGTATCCAGCTTCATCGGCGCTTTCTTCGAAAGTACATTCAAAGATGACCCGGTATCAACCAACACGTGTGACAGAACGGCCCCTCGGCATTCAATAGATATGTGCATCGCATAGTTATAATTCCTCCCCTTGGGCGTCAAATCCAAATCAGTAAAGCCTAGCCTATTACCAGCATTAACGTGCGCCACAACTCCCTCGAGCTGATTCACAGATATCTCCTGTGGCACATAAGCTGTATTCAGGATTCTTAACAAAGCGTTCATGTGTGCTTCCGAACACAATAACAAGGACAAAATGGATATCTTGGACGGAGTCTGCTGTAAGTGATCCACAATCTTGTAATCACTCTTTCTTATCAAGTGCATGAACTCCTCCGCATCCTTCAACAAGGACTCCTTCTCACCAGCTTGAGAAGTCTCCTCGTGGCATCATCTGAGACTGAGTAGGAGTGTTCACTCGTGGAAGATCATCATCAGGCAGAAGATCGTATAGTGGGTTGGTCGACATAGTGAAACCTAATGGAGGGTCACGACTTTTCACCTCAACACGTTGAAAATTATTCTCTGACATATCTATCACAACTTCCAATTTGGTTTGTCTGATCGGCCTTTGAACTTGTCTATTATTCTATTAACTTTACCCGACCTTGCTTCAAATGCTTTGTAGCTACTACAGGTTCAATATGAGTTTTGGGAAATCAACCAAGGCGATAGGCAAAAGAGGGAATGAGCTTCCATTGGAAGAATGATATGCAATGCAAATGAGATGAATGCAAATGCAATGATATGCAAATTATTGCAATGTATTTTTAGTTATTCCAGATATAGGATCTCAGGAGTCCAAGGTATGGATGGAAGATAAAGGCTAATTTCTCATACACATGGTTCTCACCATGTAGGATCTAAAGATTTACAGAACCCCAAAGTCACATATCCATACGACTATTCATCAGACACGCCATTGTAGCGGGGAAATTTGTGAGTGTAAGTTATTGATTAACTTAACTCAAAATTTTAAGAGTCTCCACAGCGCTTTTATTTATTTAAAGGAAAGGAAAAAGAGAGAACAAAACCTAATAAGTTATAAAACAAGAACAAACAGGGAATGTGTAAGGGGGTTGGTTACACAAAGGGAAGATGTTAGCACCCAAAACGTCTATAATACTCTATAGGAGCCCTTTGAAATATCTACGCTTTTTGGTTTGAAAAGGTTTGTTTGAAATGAGATTGGGGAGACGAGAAGAAAAATATTTTTAAAGATTTTTGTGTTTGGAGAGACTTATCGCCTCATGCCTACGTACCCACAACGTGCAATATAGGACCAAAACCCCATAGTTCATGGTACAAATGACAAAAATTTGTTCGTTATGATTCAGTTTATCTTGAAAAGACAACTTGTCATTCTCAAGAGAGAATACTCAACTAATTATCCAATGGTATGCGAAAGAGGCATTTGCATCATATTAAGATGGATGATTTGCTTGGATTAAAATCAACAAGACTAATCACATCAACATCGTAGTGAAAAATGATCATACTTTACACAAAAACCATGGTTAGGAGCTTTACATCTCATCAAAGAAAATGACTCATGTCTAATCTTTTTGAAAAGTTTAAAAGAAAAAGTGCACAACATCACAAAAAAGTTTGAATGAGTTTTTTTGGATTTTTTTATGTCTTTTTGAAATGAGTCAAATTATGGTTAACATTGATTGACATTTATTAAAAACAAAAAAGTTTGAAAATCACTTGACCAAAGTCAAGGTATTATTATAAAAGTGGTTTTAAGTTTGAAAACAAGAAGGTTTTAAAAAAGATAGGAGATTTTGAATATTTAAAAAGAGGGGTGGAAAAGAAGGGACTATCCTATTGCATAAAGATAAAAGCTAAGGAAAAAATGGTCTAACCACACAAGAAAGCTCCATCACATAAGTATTCTTTCTTTTAGATTAGGCCTTGATCGACATAAGTCTTCAAAGGAGAACTCCAAGTATCCAAAATCCAAGGTTTGACATCACAAGCTTCCAAGCATAGGTTGAGATCCTAATTCTAGGTCTAAAATTCCATGTCCAATGCAAATCATAGTAACCATAGTCCACCACTATGAGAACACGTCTTTTTAGGGGTTTAAGCGTTTATTAGTGTTTTTTGGTCCAAATGGACAAAAGAAAAATGGCGGAAACATAAAAAAGTAGTATGATATGATATGATAACATAAAGCATAAAAAATAAAGAGAGATAGGGAGCGAGAAAAAAACATAACTAAAGCACAATTAATATATAATATAGAGCAAAAGTTATCCAAAATGAGAGCACAAATTTTGTTGTGTTTTCAAAAATGCTCGACTAAACGTCCATGAGAATGAAAACATGGTCTCATACATTATGATGGGGAGGACTCCAACTCGGATAAAATCGAAGAGTATGCCAACTAACCCCCACGGGTAACAAGAGAAAGTCAATCTATTTCAAACTACGCCATGGATGGATAAAAGACTGATAATTTGCTTACAAATCACAACGGTTTTCTGATTTTGGGATAATTTAGCGCTATGTTAAGCAATCGTAATCGGGTTTATGTAGAAACCATGACTATCTGAGGTCGGTCAACAACAATGTTACTTCTAATGTATGCTAGAGAAGTGATATGTAGATCACTCCCCGAAAGCAATACCGCATGAAAAGAAAACTGGTAATGATCTCATCTTCATCAAGAACTTAAAATAAGTTCCAATGATATTGAAAATTTTCATCGATCAAAAGAAAAAGGAGAAGAGGAGAGATAAAGCCAAATTGAATTAAAATTTCAAGGTCATTTCATCTTTAAGTTCATCCACTCATCTTGGTGGACTAAAGCACTAAATATATCATTAACTCAAAGCACCTAAAATGAATTAAACAATTCACTTTAAAGATAGATTTGAATTACTGAATGTTTATTCAACTTCATCTACACCCTAAGTTCAATGAATTTAAAGAGGAATAGGACCTTTAAAAGTGTAATTCAAAGCAAAAACCAAAGGGAAATGGAAGAAGAAGAGAAAATAATCAAAACAGTCCCAAAACAGAGCCAAAAACACTATTTGGATACTGGGTAATCGATTACCCTAATGCTGGTAATCGATTACCACTGTTAAAAAGGCAGATCCAGGCGCAAAAATAGGGTGTTAATCAATTACCACCATGAGAGTAATCAATTATACCTGATAAAATAGCAAAAAATCAGTTTGAAAATGTGCAAAAACTTGATCAATCATTTCTTCAAACACCTCATGATCAAAGATGCAATTGTACACGAAAATTTAAGTAAAACAAAAGCAAATAACACCAATGGAACACAATTTGCCAGATCCAAAGATCAAGTAACAAGAATCAACAATATATCATATTGTGAAGGATGAATCAAGCACAACAATGGTGGATCAAGAGTTTACCACTTCAAATCTGAAAATTCTTCAAATCAACTCCAAAAACGACACTCCAAAGCCTTAATCTACAGAAATTGATGATGAAAACGTGAATGGATGGAAGTCTAGCTCAAAGATTAGTAAGTTCCAATGAAGAACTTACTAACTTTAAAAGGAAGAAAGAGCTTTGGTGAATTTGGTAGATGAAGAATTGAGAGAATTTTTTTCAAGGTGAATTTGGCTATTAAGAGTTTGTAAAATGAATGAAATGAGGCATCTGTTTATAGGATTTAGGCTTGGAAATTTTGGTGGATTGGAGTTTGGTTTGGAACCAAAATTAGGCTTGGAATTTGAATTTGTTGGCAAAATCAAGATCAAGTGGTGATTAGTGAAGGTGTATGATGGGAATTAATTATGATGAGGTAGGGGAATTAAAACGAAGTGATCTAGAATATTCTCATGATGAAATATTTGAAAATTGGTGCCAAAATGCTGCAGAATTTGAATTTGGCATATTTTTACAAAAAACGCACTGGTTAATCGATTACCCTAATGCTGTTATCGATTACCACATGCAAAAATTGTGAAATTTTGGTTTTTGACGTACTGTCTTGGCTCTGGCTCGATTATTTTTGCTTGTCAAAGAAGGCATGGGAATAAACACATGAACCTCAAAGTCTCTTGAATAATCATCAATTAAATCTTGGAAACCCTTGATCATATGATTTTGAATTGTTTGCAGATCAACTTTGACTTTGTTCAGATGAAATTCATTTGAGCTGAGGGATTGGTATTTAATATCCTTGATCCAAATTCTTCCTGAAAAATTTAGTAAAGGAAAAACAAACACTTTTTGGATTTTAATTAATGGTTAGTAAACATAAACATAAACAAATACCAAACAAATAAGAAAAACAGGAACGCTTGGTGATCTCTCTCAAGAATAAACATACAGAGGAAGGCAAAAGAACCAAAGCTTGCGATCTTGTTTGTGGAATGAGATGCAAATGATATGTGGGATCTTAGGGGTAAAAATTAGGGTACTACAGTTGACCCTATTTAAGTTTCTTCTATCCGGAGATACGAAGATGGGCATCTTTGTCTCGGCGAGATAAAAGAGACTTAAATATAACAATAACCCAATTTTTGGCCCTAAGAGACCATAAAATGATATGATCGTGCAAATGATATGCAGACACAAGACTTCTGTGGGAGAAAATGCCACAGGAGACAAAAAAAATTGGGGAGCAAAGAGAAAAGACTCCACGGGGAAAAAACAAAAGCGGGAAAGCACATCCCAACAGGTGAGGAAACAATCTCTGTTGGGGAAGAAGATCATCTACTACCAGACATCTGGTAATAGCATGATCCATAGGAAAGATTGCCAACTACCAACGAAGTGGCAATTACGACAAGACAATCAACAAAAAAGAGTATGAGAAATATTACCTACTACCAACAAAGGGCAGTGCGACAAAGGTAATAATCTCAAACAATCTGAGAAATATCACCTACTACTAACTAAATGGGCAGGACGATAAAGGTGATAGACTTGAACAGGGAGACATTACCAAGTATCAACCAAGTGATAACTACAACAAGGTAACCAAACCCGGCTACATTACCTACTACCAACTAAATGGGAAGGACGACAAAGGTAATAAGCTCAAAAAGGAGGACTACCAACTATCAACCAAGTGACAGTTATGACGAGGTAATCAACCAAAAGGATATGAGAAATATTACCTACTACCAACAAAGGGCAGGGCGACAAAGGTAATAATCTCAAAAGATTGGAGAAGTATCACCTACTACCGACTAAATGGGCAGGACGAAAAAGGTAATAAACTCAAACAGGGAGAGATTACCTACTATCAACCAAGTGATAGCTACAACAAGATAACCAAACTCGACTATATTACCTACTACCAACTAAAGGGGCATACGACAAAGGTGATAAGCTAAAAAAGGAGGACTACCAACTATCAACCAAGTGACAGTTACGACGAGGTAATCAACCAAAAGATAACAAGCCTCTGTTGTCAGAGAAAACAGCCAAAGTTCAATTCAGGAATAGACCAGAAATAAACAGTCAAATAAGACTCGTCTTGAGGAGGAAATGTCTCAATTGGGGATTAATTTCATCTAGACAAATGCACTGGGGAGGAAAGCTAAAACAAATATCTTCCACGAGGCATAAACTTAGTAGGGAATCAACAAAGATAAGCATTTTCTACTTACAGGTAGACACTCTAATGGAGAGAGGACACACACACTCTGTGGAGAATAACAACACCAGAGAGCAAAGAAGCACTAACACGATGGCAAGATGCATTATGCAACAACAACATGCTATGCACAACAAATGAATGCACATGCGATGCTCATGAGTATGAATATGCTGACAAAACAAACATAAGGATAAACAGATGATGAATAAACATTACAACACCACCAAATAATCAGCTAATCTCAATAAGATGGAGATATCATTATCAGCCCTGCTAGGGTTTTAGCTGAAGAAATCCCGCAAGAGATAAACGAAAGACATCAAAGAAAAATAAATCCTACTACAAGGCTCGAAACTTGCTGGAGAAAGGAAGATATCCGTTGGGGAGAAACCAAAATATAAATTTTCTAACATCAATGATCCACAAAGAGGATAATAATATAAACTCTGCTTCGAGGATGGAAGGAAAGTTGTTGGGGAATCATGCAACCCAAATCTTTTTGAATCTTCCCAGGGATAATAAAAATTCACAGGAACTTGCACTTTGATAAGATGAGGAGATCTGCTATGGAAAAAGTAATGAATTTGTTGGGGATTGTAAACATATAAATATTTATACAAAATCCACTGGGAAAACAAGGCAGATATGCTAGAGATACAAGAGAGGAGTTCTCTGACGATTAATAATTTCTGAGCAAAGCATCTAAGGTTTGCTAGGGAAAACAACAAAGGGTCAAACTGTGGGGGATTTTAGATCAATACTCATCATAAATGAGAGAAAACCCAACAGGTGACTAATATATCAATACTCTTAAAATGGAAACGTCATCAGCGGCTTGGTCGGGGAATAGCCGCAATGGTGATGTATAATCTTCATTGAGAGGATAAATCTCTAAACAAAACCATCTGGAGAGAAAATATATCCTGGTCTTGCCGGGGGAATGAGAAGTTAACGACACTGCTCTGTGATCAGGGAACAAACGAAACAATAATGCACTGCCTCCAATGGGGAATTAACAAGGATAAATCTTCGAATAGGACATCCTAGAGAGAAAGACATCCCCAAGACAAAATAAAACTCGACAAATAGTCACTATATCAATACTTCTTAGAGGGAAATAACATTGCTCTTTGTTTGGAGATGTTCAAAGTAGCAACAATACATTTAGAGAGTAAAACTTTGAGTGGGTATTCCTTATATAACTTCTGTTGGGGGCGGCAAAAGATGAATTTTTGTGTGGGAATTAACACCAGGAAGAGGTGTGTAACACCCCACTTCCCGTATTAAATAAAATATAAATATTATAATAATAATCAGAGTTTTCGCCAAAAAGTGGGATATCACATCTCCAAATTTTATAAAAATACTTTATTCATTCTTTTCAAAATAATACAGCGAAATTTGTTTCATAAAGTAAAATACATCAAAACATGATACGTCACAGGATTTCAACACGTTTGACATAAAACAATTACAACACCCATATCCCGTGTTACGTATCAGAGCATCCTAGACTCGACGGTCACACCAATATCCAAGCTAGCTAAACACCTGGATTATCTGTACTTCCGAAGAAGCACAGACCACAACAAAAACAAAGGGGTGAGAAATAATGATCAGAATATAATGGTAATGTAATACATGTAAATAAGGTAGTAAAACACACCAACACACCAATATTCACCCCCAACAACTCCATATGACGAACCTACTGTTCAAATTACAATATAACATATTATAATGCAAATATGCAACTCAACACCATGCATACGGTACCGACTCATTGGTTCATTCAATCGAACCTGGATAGATCACTTACGCTCCTCCTGAGACATGATCTATCCCCCACCATTCTCCACAAAGGAGTACGGATGAATCACTTACGCTCCTCCTGAGACATGATTCATCCCACCAAAACACCATGATATGCACACACCAATGCATAACTAATATATTTAGGCACTCAACGTGCACACGATCCTCCTGATCATATCATCATACATCAATGCATATATGTACAGATATAACATACACCAACACCATATAAATCAATTCACACAGTGAGCAATCTCACATTCTAACACCAAGTATAAACACATCCCAACACTCGGGGAATACACGATCCTACTGATCACTGCACCATAATCATATACATGATACACCCATCATTCATTTTAATTAAATTAGATATTAAACGAGTTCACACTCTAACACCATATATAAACACATCTCAACTCAGATTCCCAGCCTATTCTAGTACCAATCTTGCCTATTACCGTAAGCAATCGGTTTCTAATTCCTATTCCCAAAATCATCACCTACACACTTTATCGATACCTCAAAAGCCATACAGAACTTTCCCTAAAAACTGTAAAACACCCTATATGCTCTATATGCCAAATCAACCCAAAACACCAATTCGTTAACATTGACTTATACTCCATCACTATCAATTACTAGTTCAAACACAAACACACCAATAAACATTATACTTACCAATTATCCTATACTTCCTACTCTAGAACCAACATTACGGTACATTACCGACACTTCAGAGTCACTCTGAATCTCACCAAGGTCCTAACCATAGTCATTAACGACACTATAGGGAAACAACACATAATTTTCCCCAAAGCTATAATCAGGGTCATTACCCACACCACAGTAACAACACAGAATCTCACCAAAACTCTATTTATATTTACTATCAACACCGCAGTAACAACATATAATCTCACTAACATCACCATAATATATATACACCAAATTCACCAATACCAATCAACAATTCATCAATATCAAGCATCAATTTAGCATTAGCAACAACAATAACAAGCATGCCAATATAAAACTTCATAGATCGGAATTTTCCTACGGGGTTAAGGAATCCCCTCTACCCTATACATGTATATACCATCCCAATCAAGTTTCTCCCCCCTTACCTTGTTAATCGGTTGATCGATGAACGAATCCTCCAAGGTTTTGCCAATTCTGATTTTCCCCCGTTCCTTCGTTCTTCGCTCCCTTTTCCGTTCCCTTTCCCGTTCTTCTCATTCTCTCCTTTCTATCGTTCTTTTCCCACTTTCTCTAACTTCTCACAATGTATCGTGAAACTACTAACCCCTCACATTCTCTATTTTAATTCTCTAGTCCCAATAATAATAATAACTTAATAATAATAATATAATAATATTACTAATATTAATAATACTAATCATAATAATACTATTAATAATAATAACAATAATAATAATAATGTTATTATCTCACCAAAATAATAATAATAATAATAATAATAAATGTAATAAATATAATAATAATAATAATACCCTCACCAATATTACTATTAGTTATTATATTATTATATCTACACCAATTCACCACCAATAATAATATTCATACCGATGATAATAATAATAATAATAATAATAATAATAATAATAATAATGACAATAATAATAATAATAATAATAATAATAATAATAATAATAATAATACCACCAATATTACTATTAACTATTATATTATTATCTCCACACCACCAATGATCCTTATATATCAAGGATACTCACCAATCACATACCAACACACCCCACCTAAGGGCACACCAACATAAAATAATTAAATTAACACCAAAATGACTAAATAAATAAAATGGGTGTTACAACTCTCCCCCACTTTTAGTATTTTCGTCCTCGAAAATTACCTGATGGAACACTTCCGGATACGCTGCCCGCATCCTTCATTCCAACTGACAGGTCACACTGCCTTCTGCAGCACCTCCCCAAGTTACTTTAACCAAAGATATCTCCTCTCTTCGGAGTTGTTTCTCGCTCGTCCAAACGAAATAGCAATGCCTCAATAATCAAATTATTTTCACTTGTACATCATCCACCTGGTTCAATGTACTTTCTCAACTACGACACATGAAACATATCATGCCAATTCATAACGACAGCGGAAAAAACGGTCTAACATGTTACTTCTCCCATACCTCTGCTGCGCCACTCTGATACAAACCACAGAACACAGTGCGAACTTCTGAGACTTCGAAGCTCGACCAACATCAGTCACCGGCGTGACTCTTCAAACACATCTTTCCTTGGATCCTCTTGATCTTTTCAGCCCTCTCAACATAATTTTCAGGTCTGAGCACAACACTCTCACTCGACCCATTCCAACACAGTAGAGTCCTACACTCCCTATTTCACCAAGCCACATATAGTGCCATTCCGACACTAGGATGGTAACCGTTATTATAGGTAACTCAACCAACGGTAATTAATCATCCCACAATCCACCTCGATCCAACACCCAAGCTCTCACTAATTCTCTACAGACTCAATAGTCCTCTCTGACTGACCATCGGTTTGCGGATGGTAAGTCGAACTCAACTTCAACTTAGTACCCGATGCTTCCTGTAAGCCCCTCCAAAATCTCAATATAAACCTCAAATTCCCATCTGACACAATATTCGTCAGTATCTCCTCTAACTTCGCCACTTACCCAATATGCATCTCATATATCCACAACGTAGAATAGTTAATCCACTAACAATAATCCAAATTAAAATTATATCTTCCCAATTCTTTGGAAATCTCAACACCAACTCCACGAAAATACTACCCGATTCCCACTCTGGAATATTCACGGCTGCATCAGACTCAACAGTCTCTGATGTTCACTCTTCGAATTTCGGCGATTCTAACCAGCATATTCAACCTCAACCACTTCTCTCCTTATCTATGGTCACCAAAACAATCTACTCAAATTCGGTTACTTCTTCATAGCACTGGGGTGGATATTCCATCTACCCCAATGTATTTCTCCACGAGTACTTCTACTCCCCTCAACAACATCTGGTACACATACTCTATCATAACACCTCGTGGTATTATTTCCACAAACCCGACAATCCACTCTTCGACTCTAATTTATCAATCTCAACTAATTCACTACTCAACCCAGATTTCTGACTTTCTTGATTCTTCTCAAGGATATCACTAGTCAGATCTTAATAATAAAAGCTTAACTCCATAAGAAGTATCCTTACTCACAAAGCGCATACTATGAAATTTCTCAATCAGTTCTACCTCTTTCCACCATCATCTTCGGTATGCACAAACATTTCCAACTCACTGCATCATCTACCACATCCACTTTACCCAAAGGGTAATTACACTCAAAGTCGTAATCCTTCAGAAATCCTAATTATTTCCTCTGCCTCATTTTCAACTTTTTCAAATCAAACAAACACCTTAAACTCTTAAGATCACCAAACATCTCCGATCTCAGTCTGAACTTTCGAAGCCTCCGACTCCGGTACAACCACAATAGCAACCAACTCTAAATCACTGGTCGGATGGTTTCTCTTACACACTTCAAGTTGCCTTTTGCATAACTGAACTCGCTGAAGTTGTCTTTAGCAAATCCCCTAATTATATCAACAAGCATCACAAACACCACAGTTAGTTCTATCGGATTCGGCAGAACTTTCCTTACGGAAGTATATCACCGCTCTTTTTCTAACACTGATAACTCTAGTTCCTTATGCTCAACATAATCCTCTATACTCTTCGAATGCCTTAAAACATCATTTATTAACACAACCATTGCCTTATATAAATAATTAAAGAAGATCCCATGCCAAATGGACAAACAAGTTGTGAGTTATGGCGGGAACACGTACCGTACTGCCAGCACTTACTGCAACATTCAAACACACTTAATCAATAAATATCTTAATTCCATGTCAATACTTCACCATCTCATAGATAATTTCAATAACTTTCCAACGCTTCGAACCGGGCGTCATTCTGAGTTACGGTTCTCCCGTTACGACAAAAATACCACAACAACATTTTTCTGCTCAGGGCACTTCGCCAGGCGAGTCTCGGCGAACATGACAGTCCCGAAATTCTATTTTCGACCGTTACCTGACTTCCGAGTGTCCAATTTCGATTCCGTAAAAAGCTGCGATCTCGGAATTCAACGTATAACCACAATTTCATACTTAGGAGGCCGTCCAACACACTTTCAATCTTTAAATATTTTAAAACCCGATTACTTCCAATCTCAACAGCAGATCGTGGAGCCTCCTATTACGATACCACTTCGACCTTCGACACCACAACACAATAATTCTACTCGTGATCTCACGAACACGGAAACTCACGTCCTTCAATCAATTGATCCATCAAATCATTAACTCTTGGAAGCGAACACTTATCCTTGATAGTCACCTTGTTCACTTATCTATAGTTCACCCAAAGCTTCACAAAACCTTCTGTCTGTCTAACCAACAAAATTGGTGCACCTTACGGTAACACACTCAAACAAAAGAACCTCTCCCCCAGCGGGTCTTCAAGTTGACTCTTCAACTTCTCCAATCCCAACGTAAACATACAATATGGAGTCATCAATATCAGACTCGTCCCAAAAACAAAATAAATGTGTAAGCTTTACTTCACACTCCGATAGTAAATCGCTTACTTCCTCAGGGAACCCCTGGAAATTTCAACTAATTGACAAATCCCAATTTTCTCACTTTCCTTCTCATTCAAAGTTTCCGTCAAAATAAACGTCTCAACACCGTATTACGCCAACTCCTCAAAATAATCCCTTAAGCACTTAGCTTAACTCAGGACAATTCGTTGCTCACGCCACACAAGCTTGCAAGACACGTCTATCCCATCCAACACAATCCCGTCTACTATTAACAAGAGATTAAGGGTGATCAGTTCCTCAATTTGTTAATAGACAGCCGAAATCATGATGGGGTACAAACCATCTTTACCAAACTATAGCATTCCTCAACACACTAAGCCACTACACCGTAGCATTCCGGAGAATTACACGCTTCTCCCCCACTGGAATCATTCCTACTTCTGCAGACAAGGTTAGGAAATAAACACGTACCGACAGTGTTTTCACACACATGCCGTATACTAGGGATTTAAACCACAACACCAGGTTAAACAACACACAGTCTCCATCCCAAAGAACAGACTCAACTCAACTCAACAACACTGGCCGGACGGACCGACCTGCTCTGATACCAATTGTAACACCCCACTTCCCGTATTAAATAAAATATAAATATTATAATAATAATCAGAGTTTTCGCCAAAAAGTGGGATATCACATCTCCAAATTTTATAAAAATACTTTATTCATTCTTTTCAAAATAATACAGCGGAATTTGTTTCATAAAGTAAAATACATCAAAACATGATACGTCACAGGATTTCAACACGTTTGACATAAAACAATTACAACACCCATATCCCGTGTTACGTATCAGAGCATCCTAGACTCGACGGTCACACCAATATCCAAGCTAGCTAAACACTTGGATTATCTGTACTTCCGAAGAAGCACAGACCACAACAACAACAAAGGGGTGAGAAATAATGATCAGAATATAATGGTAATGTAATACATGTAAATAAGGTAGTAAAACACACCAACACACCAATATTCACCCCCAACAACTCCATATGACGAACCTACTGTTCAAATTACAATATAACATATTATAATGCAAATATGCAACTCAACACCATGCATGCGGTACCGACTCATTGGTTCATTCAATCGAACCTGGATAGATCACTTACGCTCCTCCTGAGACATGATCTATCCCCCACCATTCTCCACAAAGGAGTACGGATGAATCACTTACGCTCCTCCTGAGACATGATTCATCCCACCAAAACACCATGATATGCACACACCAATGCATAACTAATATATTTAGGCACTCAACGTGCACACGATCCTCCTGATCATATCATCATACATCAATGCATATATGTACAGATATAACATACACCAACACCATATAAATCAATTCACACAGTGAGCAATCTCACATTCTAACACCAAGTATAAACACATCCCAACACTCGGGGAATACACGATCCTACTGATCACTGCACCATAATCATATACATGATACACCCATCATTCATTTTAATTAAATTAGATATTAAACGAGTTCACACTCTAACACCATATATAAACACATCTCAACTCAGATTCCCAGCCTATTCTAGTACCAATCTTGCCTATTACCGTAAGCAATCGGTTTCTAATTCCTATTCCCAAAATCATCACCTACACACTTTATCGATACCTCAAAAGCCATACAGAACTTTCCCTAAAAACTGTAAAACACCCTATATGCTCTATATGCCAAATCAACCCAAAACACCAATTCGTTAACATTGACTTATACTCCATCACTATCAATTACTAGTTCAAACACAAACACACCAATAAACATTATACTTACCAATTATCCTATACTTCCTACTCTAGAACCAACATTACGGTACATTACCGACACTTCAGAGTCACTCTGAATCTCACCAAGGTCCTAACCATAGTCATTAACGACACTATAGGGAAACAACACATAATTTTCCCCAAAGCTATAATCAGGGTCATTACCCACACCACAGTAACAACACAGAATCTCACCAAAACTCTATTTATATTTACTATCAACACCGCAGTAACAACATATAATCTCACTAACATCACCATAATATATATACACCAAATTCACCAATACCAATCAACAATTCATCAATATCAAGCATCAATTTAGCATTAGCAACAACAATAACAAGCATGCTAATATAAAACTTCATAGATCGGAATTTTCCTACGGGGTTAAGGAATCCCCTCTACCCTATACATGTATATACCATCCCAATCAAGTTTCTCCCCCCTTACCTTGTTAATCGGTTGATCGATGAACGAATCCTCCAAGGTTTTGCCAATTCTGATTTTCCCCCGTTCCTTCGTTCTTCGCTCCCTTTTCCGTTCCCTTTCCCGTTCTTCTCATTCTCTCCTTTCTATCGTTCTTTTCCCACTTTCTCTAACTTCTCACAATGTATCGTGAAACTACTAACCCCTCACATTCTCTATTTTAATTTTCTAGTCCCAATAATAATAATAACTTAATAATAATAATATAATAATATTACTAATATTAATAATACTAATCATAATAATACTATTAATAATAATAACAATAATAATAATAATATTATTATCTCACCAAAATAATAATAATAATAATAATAATAATAATAATAATAATAAATGTAATAAATATAATAATAATAATAATACCCTCACCAATATTACTATTAGTTATTATATTATTATATCTACACCAATTCACCACCAATAATAATATTCATACCGATGATAATAATAATAATAATAATAATAATAATAATAATAATAATAATGACAATAATAATAATAATAATAATAATAATAATAATAATAATAATAATAATAATAATAATAATAATAATAATAATAATAATAATACCACCAATATTACTATTAACTATTATATTATTATCTCCACACCACCAATGATCCTTATATATCAAGGATACTCACCAATCACATACCAACACACCCCACCTAAGGGCACACCAACATAAAATAATTAAATTAACACCAAAATGACTAAATAAATAAAATGGGTGTTACAAGGTGAACCTCAAAAACTGCTCAACTGTCTGATCATGCCATGATCATCCAGAGAAGATCTGGATCAAGACTTAACTGGGGGAAAAATGAACAACACTCGTTTGAAGAAAAACTCTAACCAATATTCAACTAAAAAAAATTGGATCTTATGAGTCAAACACATCATAACAAACTTTTGAAGGAAACCAACATCTTGTCAAAAACCGATTATATCCATAGGAATGACTCTATTGAGGAAATATCAAAAAATTCTACTGGAGAAGTATCAACAGACTCTATTGGGGATCTGTCAACAAATTCTGCTAGAGGAGGACGAACCCTACTGAGGAAAACATTGATCTTACCGTTCTTGGAATATCTGTTAACATTCCTTTTTTTGTATTCACAAATCAAAGGGAAATGTTTTTATAATTTTCAAAAATTTAAATCAATTATTCACATTTTGTTTCAAAAATCATCATCAATAATAAATGAAATTTTGCAAACAGAAACAAGGTAAGAATTGCAAATAAAGAGACAAAGGCCCGAATTTTATTAATAGAATGGTAGTCTGCAAATGGCGTGACTCCATGGATCATTACAAAGTTCGAAAAATGGGTAATACATGGAAAGGGTTACATTGAAATACAATGACCACTATTCTCCCTAACAACTCTGAATTCCATTGTGCTCCAAACTTCAGCTGAGGATGGTTGAAGCAAAATCCTTGATAAACAATGTTGCTTCCAATGATCAAGACTTGGCCAAATGCAGTTACTTGCCATGATCCCTAACTTTTGCCTAGATTACCATTTTGGTTTTTAATCTACCAGGATGATTATTTCTGTTTTTCTCTACAATTTTTTCCTGCACCGCCCTCTCGAGTTTTCAGCCTATCGAGACGTTCATTTTTGCCTAAGCCGCCTTTTCGGGTTCTCAACTTAGTGATTTGTTCTTTTACTTTTTAGGCGAAGTATTTCTTGACTGCATCGACATTCACAGGACAAGTGAACTCTTCACCATCCATAGTTGTAAGAAGTAATGCACTACCAGAGAAGGCTCTCTTAATAACATATGGACCCTCATAATTAGGAGTCCACTTGCCCCTAGAATCAGTGGTAAAAGTCGAGATCTTTGTGAGCACGAGGTTGCCTTCTCTAAACACACGAGGTTGAACCTTCTTGTCAAAAGCTTTCTTCATTCCCTGTTAATATAACTGGCCGTGATACATAACCGTCATTCTTTTCTCTTCAATCAATTTCAACTGATCGTATCTACTTTGACACCATTCAACCTCAAACAATTCAGCTTCCACCAAAAATCTTATAGAAGGGATTTCAACTTCGACTGGGAGCACTGCTTCCATACCATAAACAAGAGAGAAAGGGGTTTCCTCTGTTGAAGTGAGGACAAATGTACGATACCCATGAAAAGCAAAAGGGAGCATCTCAAGCCAATCCTTGTATGTAACAACCATTTTCTGAATGATCTTCTTAATATTCTTATTAGCAACTTCAACAACCCCATTTATTTTAGGTCTGTAAGGAGAATAATAATGATGCTCAATCTTAAACTCATCAAATAATTCTTTCATCATCTTCTTGTTCAGATTTGACCCATTGTCAGTGATAATCCTGCTCGAAATACCATATTGGCAGATGGTTTGGTTTTTGATGAATCAGACCACTACTTGCTTGGTCACATTGACATATGATGCCGCTTCGACCCATTTAGTAAAATAGTCAATAGCCACCAAAATTAAACGGTGTTCATTCGATGCTTTATGCTTAATCATTCAAATTATATCAATGCTCCACATGGAGAAAGGCCATGGAGAACATATAACTTTGAGAGGGGTTGGAGACACATGAATTTTGTCAGCATAAATCTGGCACTTATGGCACTTCTTCACATATTTGCAATAGTCAGATTACATTGTTAGTTAATAGTAATATGCTCTTAACATCTTCTTAGACATTACATGTCCCTTGGCATGGGTACCAAAAGATCCTTCATGAATTTCTTTCATTAAAATGTCTGCTTTGCGTCTATCTACACATCTGAGCAAGACTATGTCATAATTTCTCTCATACAACACATTATCATTCAAGAAGAAATTACCAGCCAATCTTCTCAAAGTTCTCTTATCCTTCTTCGATGCCTCAAGTGGGTACTCTTGATTCTAAAGAAAGCATTTAATATCATAATACCAAGGTTTATCATCAAATACCTCTTCGACCGTAAACACATGAGTTGGTCTATCAAGAAACATAACATCAATTTTTGGCACATCATTCCACCAATTTACCACAATCATGGAGGATAAGGTTTCCAAAGCATTTGCCATTCACTTCTCTGCTCTAGGTATATGGTAAAACTCAACCTTATTGAAGAAAGCTGCCAGCCTTCTTGCATAATCTCGACAAGGAATCAAATCAAGTTGACGTGTATCCCGCTCCCCTTTAATTTGATTAATCACTAGGCTGAGTCTCCATAAACATCAAGAATCTTGATTCTCAAATCAATAGCTTCTTCCAGGCCCATAATACATGCTTCATACTCTTTCGTATTATTTGTGAAAGTGAACACCAACCTTGCAGTGAATGGAATATGAGAACCATGAGGAGTAACAATAATTTCCCTAATACCCTTGCGATACTCATTAACAACTCCACTAAAAATCAAACCCCATCAAGATCCAGGCTCAGGCCCTTCCTCAGGTAATGGTTCCTCATAATCTTTAACCTTTAGATATATCACATCTTCATCAGGAAAATCAGACATGATAGGTTGATAATCATCAATTGGCTGGTGTGCTAAATGATCAGCCAAGACACTTCCTTTTATCGCTTTTTTAGTTCGGTACTCGATATCATATTTTGACAACAACATTTTCCAACGAGCAATCCTCCCAATCAAAGCAGGCTTTTCAAAAATATACTTGATTAGATCCATTTTGGATATCAACCAAGTAGTATGATTCAACATATACTAGCTTGGGCCGCTTAAAGCACAACATGTCTTTTCAAGCATGGAGTACCGAGACTCATAGTCAGTGAACTTCTTACTTAAGTAATAAATGACATATTCTTTTGACCAGATTCATCTTGTTGACCCAGAACACAACCCATAGAATCTTCCAACACAGTCAAATACATAATCAAAGGTCTTCCTTCCACGGGAGGACACAAAATCGGAGGTTCAAGCATATATTCTTTAATAGTTTTAAAAGATTTTTGACAATCCTCTATCCATACACAACATTGACCTTTATGGAGATGCTTGAAAATAGGTGCTCATGTGATAGTCATATTGGATATAATTGGGAGATATAATTCAAACGTCCTAAGAATCCTCTTACTTGTTTTTATGATTTGGGCGCTGGCATTTCCTGAATAGATTTAACTTTACCAGGATCAACTTTAATGCCTTTCTGGATGGCAATAAAGCCCAACAAAAGCAGGAAAGCACATCCCAACAGAGGAGGAAACAATCTCCGCTGGGGAAGAAGATCATCTACTACCAGACATTTGGTAATAGCATGATCCATAGGAAAGATTTCCAACAATCAACCAAGTGGCAGTTACGACAAGGCAATCAACAAAAAGGGTATGAACTTAATGGGGAATCAACAAAGATAAACATTTTCTGCTTACGGGTCGACACTCTAATGGAGAGAGGACACATACGCTCTGCGAGGAGTAACAACACTAAAGAGCAAATAAGCACTAACACGAAGGCAAGATGCGTTATGCAACAACAACATGCTATGCCCAACATTGACTATCCATCGTGCATGTTAGTGATCGCTAGGAAAACAACTCCATTAAGAAAGTCTATTCCGAGTGAGATTTTCATATCAAACTACGTGAGGAGGACTCCTCGGTGCCCCATACTACGTGACCATCAATCCTAATTTTGGTTGAATGGTTCAAGGTTCTTAAAGGCCCTTAGATTCATGGATCCCAATGAGAACGTTGATCATCCACACCAAGAACTTGACGATCGCTAATATTCTCATTATAATCTACTATAAACGAGGTTCTCATGTCGAACTACACGAGGAGGACTCCTAGGTTCCCCCATACTACTCAACCTCTCATATCTTATGTTTTCACTCTATACTTGGGTATAGAGCCTTTCCCTCAAGGTTTGCAATCAAAGTTTTTTATCCAAAGTTCCATGGAACCACAAATAGGGAAGACAATAATGGAAAAAGGAAATAAGCAAGAAAGAAAGATAAACAAATACTCAAACACACGAAGGGAACAACCTATACTAGGCTTGATTTTCTTAGGGGTGAACCTATCCTCAGCAGAGTTTCCATCTATCGTACATCAAAAATTACAATATTTGCGATGCGCAAAATAAGGTTGCACAATCACGAACGAACTTATGAGAGTCGCCACTGAACTTTATTTATTCCCATGAGGGAAAAAGCAAAACGTCGATAAAACTCACAGGTGAAAGGATAGGGTATGGTCATCGCAATTATTATGGAATTGTGTCATTGATGTTATACAATTTTTGGTCTAATTCAATTTAAAAATGGTTTTATTGTTATTTCTAGTCTGATACGATTCAGAAATATTCAGGTTTAAAATTTGGGAATACAAGAAAGTGAATTTTTGAAAGGTAAATAATGCGAATGGTATTTTTGTCATTATGAAAAATAAGGGGGTGCCATGTCAAGTTGGAGATGGCTGGATAAAGTTTCTTGTATTTGACCTTTGACTGGCTCAGAACAATTGTCCCAAAGACCTGAATGATATGTACTAGTCGGTAAGTCTTTCAAAGTCGCAGTTGACACTTGACTATCATGTTTGACTACAATGAGAAGTAAGAAAGTCATGGAAGAGTTACTAAAGTAATGGGGACCAAGTGCATCAAATACTCTCCTATCATTAAAATGTTTCACTGGTTTTCTTAGACGTGTTGCTTTATGTTAGTAGGTTAAGGCTATGGCGTTTCCTCTTAGGGAAGTCGAGTGCATTGCATTTCCTAGGTGAAATCTGGTCATTGATTTGTAAAATCTTGTTTTTATTGATCTGGCTTGTTGCACGCCTTTCTCTATATAAAGGCCTTTGGACTACTGTGAGAAATTTCTCCATCCATGACAATCAAATTCTATTTGTGAGTGTACTTTCTTCTATAATCCAAGAGCATTTCTTAGAGCGTTTTCCTTTCCTTGAACAAAGTTTTCCATTCTACACTTAACATTCATCTTCTTCGTTATACTCTACTCCCACCGGGTCCCCTTCTTACCTTGAGATTATTTCATAACTTTCAATATTTTTTTACCATGTCCAATATGAATGATCATCCCAAAAACTTGTCCAACGATTCTGGGCTTAATGATTCTTCTCCTTTAGTTTGGGAAAAAGTATCCTCTAGTTCAGACTTTCATTGCCTCATTAAAGATAAATCGATTCTAGTCATTATACACGTGTTTAATGATTTTGAACCAGAGAGGATCTCTGTTGGTTATCTATGTGGATGAGCTTCCTTTAATGAGTCTTTCTTTGATGCTCTTTTTTTCTGACAAGGATGCGAAAGATGATTGCATAGTCGTCTCTACTTTCACACCACCCAAAGTTGTAGGAGCTTCAGTTTCCCCTGCTTTAATTACTTCAAAGATGGAGGTCATCATTTTGAATATGGAGGAAGCCCAAAATTTTATCAAGACTTACCATGATGCTTGCGACTGAGGTACGAGTGATGCTGAAGTTAAGGATCACATGGTGCATGGAGCTCAGCAGGAGAGTGTCAATTGGCTCAATCCTTTTGAGATATTTCAATCTAATAAGATACCTCTAAAAGGAGTCATGTTAGTGGAGCCAGCTTATGCAAAAAAAATAGTTGGGTAGAATCATAAATATTGGTAACCCCCTATAACAGAAAACACATATCACAATGGTTGGGAAAGGGATACCACCATGTTTGTCCAATCGTTGTGAGGTAAGGTGGGATTATACGTATGATGATTTCCACCACAGACGTGCGACCGTGATTGTATCCATATAACACGCTCCCACCATAACGATTACTTTAAATAACTGTTATGGTATTCTTTAATGCAACATATTTAACAACAATTGTGCTAAACAATCATTGTGATATATAGACCTGAGTTTATTATAAATTATGTGGAATACTTATTTCGTCAATGCTCACTAAACATATAATCTTCCAATATGCACTATAATATTATAATATGACAAATTAAGTTAAATTAGAATAATAAGTTCATGTTCAATGCTAGACAAGAGTTCTTCAACTCCTTATCTGTATTTCGTTCGTTGACAGTAAGAACTTGGTTTAATGATCCTAGTTCTTAAACCGCCCCTGATTTCACCTTTAATTCTTTTTGCAAAATATTATTTACTTATCAAACAAAATTGGAGGTGGAGAGAGGGGTGGTTGAAGATTTACAATCATTAAACCAAGTTCTAACTGTCAAGGAACAACATACAGTTAACAGTATGAAGAATTCTTGCCAAGAATTGAACGTGTACTTATTTTCTAATACAATCTTATCTATCATGTCATAATTTTCTAATATAGTTTGGAAAGTTATATATTCGGTATGGGATTGAAAAACACTCACACCATATAATATATAATGAACTCATCTTATAAACAAACATTAACAATAACATTCATCAACAACAAACCATAAACAACAAACATATCAAGTCATAAAATGCTTCAGAAACATACCATACATGTCCCATAATGGCACGTCAACAATGAAATAAGGATGAAGATAAATTTAGACCCACAAACTTGTGTATATTTTGAACGGATATCATTCTGGATCTTTGACACAAGTTTGCAAGGCTAAATTTAGCTCCGTCCTCTTTATTGAAAGAAGCACCCATACCAACAAGTCAAAACAAGAAGGAAGTTCAAACATCATGAAACAAGCTATTGAAACAAATTTTGAAAAAAAAAACTATAGAGAAAACAAACCTGTAAATACCCATTGGCTAAGATTTGTTGTTATGGTTTTGTTTTGGGGTTTCCATATGAGAGAGACGAGTGACATAGTTGTTAGGGTTTTTTTTTGAAAGAGACGAGTGAAAGAGTTGTTACGGTTTTGTTTTGAGAGAGACGATTGCTATATACTGAAGTAATAGATGATTTCACTTATATATAAATAAAGTATTACCTTTCATAACGGTTGGTAATAAAACTCGTGATGATATACAAGGTCAATAACATTTCTATCATGATAAACATGTAATTGTTGGTGTTGGGATTCAAACCATTTCACTCGTGTACCTTTTCACTACGATTGCTTCATTTGACTGTTGTGACACGTCATCTAGTAAATACAAAAAAGAAGTGCCCAAAAATAAACTATTACCACGGTTAACACTATGGCCGTTGTAAAATTGGTGTTATGAAAGGTATATTTTATAGTAGTGCCCCTTTGGCTTTGAGTGATCCAGCAGTTGTGAAAGTGGCTAATATCATAGTAGGACGCCCCTATGACTGGTCGGTTCTCCTTGTAGAATTAGGAAAGATAATATGTAGCAATTTCTAGGAGTATTTAATTCCTTTTTATGAGTGTTTGCTCACTTGGATAGACTTACTATTGCCCTTATACGATTTTTAAAGTTGCATGTTGTCATACCCTAATTTTACCCCTAAGATTCGACCTATCATATCCTTTACATTTCATTGTAATCACAAACATGGTTTCTCCTAACATTCACCTCCTTGGGTTTGACTTTTGTAGGAGATCACTAAGCACCCATTGTGTTTCTCTTGGACTTTATATTTGTTTATGTTTACTAACCCTTATTCATAATACAAAATATGTTCACTACACAAACTCCTTCTGCAAAACAAACAACATATAACAAAAAAATCACGCACACAAGCTTCAACTCAACAACTTCAACAACACTTCACAATTTTAGCAACAACAAGAATCAACATACAAATTCGTAGCAACAAGTCAAAACAAGGACGATTCAAAAACAACAATGAAACGTAATACCTGAATTTGCAAAGGTACCGATTCCTTTTTCTGTTTGAATGCGGTTTGCACAATTGAGGAAGAATTAAACAAAATCATGGAGAAATTCGAGTAGAGGAGATCAAACTAGAGTAAATGATTTGAAGTTTTGGTGGAGATCAAGCACCGCAGGTGC